>WTSP01008757.1:0-32770 GCA_025331215.1 Actenoides lindsayi
CCCGGGCAGCCCCGGCTTCCCCGCGTCGCCCCGCTCCCCCGGCGGGCCCCGCGGACCCGGCGGTCCCGGCTCCCCGGGGGGTCCGCGGGGGCCCGGCTTGCCCGGCCGGCCCGGGTCCCCCTTAGGTCCCTGTACGAAGGGCGGCGGGGGCTTGGCGCCCAGGTCCTGCAGGGCCTCCACGGCGGCGGTGCTGCCGGGTCCGGGCGGCCGCCCGCCGCTGTACGGGTCGCAGATCATGCGGCAGGTGCCCATCATCTCGTAGTGGGCACCGCTCTCGGCGGGCGCCTGCAGCAGCAGCAAGGGCACGGCCACGAGCAAGGCGACGGCCATGGCCAGGGCGAGCCCGGCGGCGGCCAGCAGCCGCCTTCTCCGCTGCCAGAGCCGGGCGGCGACGGCGAGCAGGTCCTCCTTGCCGTGCGAGGCAATGGTGGCGCGGAGGGCCGGCCGCTCCCTGCGGGGGACGGCAAGAAAAGGCGGTGAGCCCCCCGCCACCGGCGCCTCCCCGCCCGGGCCCGGCCCCCGCCTCAGCCCGCCCGCCGGCCGGTCACTCTCCCCGCCATGCCGCCGCCGAGAGCCGCCGCCGCCCCGCTCCGCTCCGAGGGGACACGGGGCTCCGTCCCCCCGGCAGGGCTGGGCCGGCGCGGGGGCGTCACCGCGCCGAGCGGGCGCCCGGTTCTGCCCCTCGCCCCCGCGGGGCGGAGGAACGGGCTCGCCCGCCCCAGTCACCGCCCCGACGTGGGGGGCGCGGAACCGAGCGGGGCGGGACGGGTGGACTCCCCCGCGGTGCCGGGCAGGGGGCCGGGGCGGAGCCGTCTGGAGGGTCTCGGGACTCCGCCGTCTCTGCGGCCAGCGGTTCGCCCGGCTGCCGCCGCCGGCCCGGCCGCCGAGAAGGGCGAGCGGAGGGGAGGGGAGAGGCGGCAGAGCGTCCCTCACGGTACCGTCGGAGTCCTTGCCGGTACCGCCCAAACTGCGCCCCTCCGAAACTGGGACGATCGGGGACGCATCGGATTGCCCCGTTCACCTGCCGCCCGAAACGGCTTCCTCCCTCCATCCCTCCATTATTCCTTCATCACTCCCTGCGGCGGCGGGACGGCCCCTGCGTGACTGCCCCGGTCGCGGCCGGAGCCCTCGGTCTTGCCGGGATGAGCTCCCTGTCGCCGCCGGTCCTGCACCGCTTTCTGCGGGAGGGAGTCGGGGAAAGCTCCGTGGCTTCCTCAGCCTCCTCCCGTCCAGTCTCAGCGGCCCGAAGACGAGCAGGACAACATCGCGGGTGGATCTTGCTCTTCAAGTGTAATTACATCCGAAGTGTAATCAAAGTTCGTTACACCCGTCCCGGTTTCCCGAAAGCGGGAAGCACTTGTCAGGAGGAAGGGAAGCCCTAGGAAGAAATACCCTTAGCAGAGACGAATTTGGGTTACAGCGTGGTAGTTTGTAGGTTTCTTTGCATAATAATGGGTCTAAATCAAGTGGGCTTTCCCCCAATCGAGAAATTGTGATTAATTGCCTTTGATTTTCTAAGCAAACTGAGCTAGTACAGCAGGAGATCTCGCATCGTTAATTGCCTACAGGGATCTCCCCTCTGGAGAGTAAGTTACGATCTTACCACACACCTCATGGCAGTAGGTTAAGCGCCAATCCTGGGGAAAAAAAAAAAACAACAAACCCAACCAAAAAAAAAAAAAGCAACCCAGTACAGTGATATTTCCTAAGGGCAACATTTCGGGGTCCCCCTCTTCCTTGATGCTTAAGCAGGGTGAATTTCCAGTGGGTTCACTGGAGTTGAAGGTGGCCTGTCTGGTGATAAAACAGGCAAAGCTGCAGGTCGGAGGAAGCGAGGCGCTCTGCCTGATCCAACGTTTGTTGAAGCTGATGGCCTGAAGGCATCATATGCAAATGGTGACATACAGGCTTCATCCAAGAACTGCAGAAATGCCCTAAAAGGACTTGGGACTCTTTTATTAGCTTTCCTTGAAATTTAAGAAGGGGACATCAAGGCTTTTCTATCTGCAACGCATGCACTTGAGGACCAGGTCTCATCTCAGTTGCATCCCTGCGTTCATCCAGCATTTTTTCCTGGAATTATTTGGGCTTTGGTCTGCGGCTGCTCAGGTTTCCCCCCCGCCCCCCCAAGTATCTGATTTTTATTCCCCCCCCCCCCCCGCATCTATGTATTTGAAGCTGGAAGGGAAATTAATCTTGTAAATGAAAACCTTTCCCTGAGAATTGTAGAGATAGTTGTATTAGTCTGTTACTTATCACAATGCAACTAAATGTTTTAAGAGATGAAATTGTGACAAAGATGTTAAGTCCTTTTCCTCTCCTCTGAATTACTGCTTTCATCCCACAGCGTTGATATAAGCCCCCACACTTGTCTAAAGCCTTATAAAATGATTTCTAATAGTTGTTTCTGTTACAGCCCTAGTATAATTTTCCATATATTAACCATGCTAAATACAAATAATTTCACAAATAAATTACACTGCTTTGCCGATCATCCCTACTTAACCTTCTGTTAATTTCCCTTTTGTTCTGCTATTTGTCACTAGATCTGCTCTCTCTGTATATCTGAATCCTTGCTATTCCCCCAGAGCTCTGCAAACTCCCCTAAAGTGGCTTTTTAATCTGTTTTCCAAAAGCAGCAGCCACACTGTAGCTTTTCTATCCCTTTTCTGAATAATTAAGTTCTTATATTATTTTCTCTGTTGCAATTTCTGTATTTGCATCATCTGACTTTCATAATGAGGTGACCAGTGCTAGGAACTATATTGCAAATGGACACTCACCAGCCCCTTCTGCAAAGCCAGAATAATTACCTTTGATGGGGTCTGTTACTCACAACAAGGACAGACAAAGAAGAAGAAATATATTCTAACTTTCAGCAGGACAAAATTGTCACACTTCTTAATAAGGACAGTTGAGCACTTGGACAAGCAGGCAGAGAAGATTACAGAGATACCAGCAGTTAGGTTAGGTGTCAAATTCCAGCAATTTTGTTTGGGAAAAATTTAATTACTCCTCTGTGATGCGGTGAGATAGACTGATCACTTGGCTAATCCCTCCATCAGATTGCTTTAAGGTAAACACAGTACAAGTTTAATGTATAACTCCAGTAAGATCTACGTTCCTGGAGACCTGGAGTTATGGGCTAACTGATGTAATACATCTTATGCCCCAAGACGTAGCACCGTGATCGATGAGGCAGCTGCTACCACCCACTGATCCTACACAATTAAGTATTTTGGAATATAGTTGCAAAATGGTACATAGCAACACTCATCTTACAAATTTGTTACAGGATGCTTATTATGTTGTTAGGTGCCTACTTTCAATACACTATGGGATGCACCACAGCAGTGCAAGGAGCAGGAAATTACCAAATCAGCTAATCAGGCAGTGTCTGAAGTACTACCTGTCCTGCAAGGAGGCACCTTTCTTCATTTGAGGTGAAAAATACCAAAGCCTCTCTTGTAATTAGACAACTTTCAAAAAAACCGAGTCAGTTTGGTGCTTCATTGCAAGCTACTCGGGGCTGGCAAGGTTCAAATGCCTCTGGATGTGCCCAGAGATAAAGGCACCCACAGAGCATCCCTGGTGAAACACAAAGGTTGGGTGTCTGGACTTTGGCTTTAGATTCTGTCTGAGCAGGAGCTTTGGTGATTGCTGTTGTTGGCCAAAGCAATAGTTAAGCACCAAAAAACTTGCACAGATGTAATTCAAAACTCTGTTTTCAGATGTGGTGTGAGGATTCGAGCACCTGACTGCTCAGAGAAGTGTTTGACAGGTCAGGCACAATTCCCAAATTTAGTCAGTAAAGAACCCAGCTACTTTGCATTGAAGCTCCAAAATTCCAGGCATGCATGAATTTCCATCAGTTACTTCCTCCTGAATTTCTGCTTCAAGGCACAGCCATCCAGCTCAGGTTGCTAGTAACCCTCAAAAGATATTTCTGCTCCATCAGATCCATCTCCTACAGTCATTTCCAGAGTGCTTGCTGGATGAGACCTCTAAGGGCTATTGCATGCACTTGCCAGTACATAACAAGGTAGTGGTGAGGACACCGACCTGAGATGCTGGAGACTTGTTCCAGTCTTTCACCATTTATCAAATTTGGAGTAGACTTTTTAAATTACCTCTCCAGTCTTCCAGGAGAATAGTCTCAGCTTTTCAGCTGCAGGGTGTTGTGAGTTGGATCTTCTGCAGCTTGTTCTCTAGGATTTATTCTGCTGTAAAAATAGTGAAATATTTACAGGGGCAGAGAGAGGAAGAATAATTCCACAGGCTGGTTAGGGCTCCCTCCCAAGAGACACAAAAAAGGCAAGCTGATGACTGAAGGAGCTTGGGGCTGAACTTTCAATCCACTCCTGTTCCCAAGGCTAAGCCACCTTACATGGCATGACCAGAGCCTGCCTTTCCAGGAGGCAAATACAAGACACTCCTCCAGGCTGCAACTGGCCATCTTTATTTCACAGGGAGATTGTCAGCAGGGTGACAAGGAGGAGATCTGCATTCAGCTCTATCTGCTGCTTGAAAAATCCCAACCTGTGTTCCTTAGGAAGCTGCCACAATCTTCCAAGGTGTGTGCTACACAGGGGAGACAGGGAGAGCAGGGAGGAGAGAACTGCATGCCCTTATGTTGAATCGTTCCTCTTTGCATAAAAAAAAAAAAAAAAAGGTTCATTGAGATAGAAGGAGAGAAAGACCAAAGGTGACTATAGTTTAGTGGTGAAAGCATCTACCTGATCTAGAGTTGCAGTCTTCCTCCAAGAGCTATTTGTGAATTCCAGCCAGAAAAGTGAGGTACAAATGCAGTGTGAAAGAAAGCAAGTGGCTCTGGCATGCATAGTTCCCCTTACTGAAGGAACATCCCAACTGCTGAGCTAAAGACTCTTCTACACTGTCTCATTTTCTTTTCTCTCAGAAGGTTTGCTTTTTCTCTTTTCCTCTTCTCAGCTACACATCCTTAGCACAAACTTAGCTCATGAACTGAAACACGGTTTTCTCCACAGCCAACAAGACCTGGACCAGCCTCTGACCAAATCTGTAACCCTGGTAGGACTCAGCAGGACTCAGACTCACTGACGTGGTGGGGATTCTGCGAATGTGCAGAAGTTGGCTGCTGTACATTTGAGGTTCTTGAGGATTGAAGGTAGGTACCTCATGAGTTAGGTGCTTTTAGTATTGAACAGGAGCTGAAAGAATGTTTTTATTCCAGTGCTGGATTTACATGCTTAAATTCTGCTTTAATCCCTTCTTTTGGTCCTTTTTGGATTTGGCCCTTAACTTGAAGATGTAAGAGCCATATCAGCTCAGGCCTCTTATTTAGCAAAAATGTCAAGATCAAAGTCTATAGTGAATATTCTCTCAACCTCCAGCAATCCATGGCTTAAGGACCTCCTGAGCCATAGTAATGTACTTTTAAGAAGCTGAAGTGAAGATGACCAGGAGTAAAGGCACAGACCTTGGGTCAGTACCCTCACCCATCCCAGTGAGTATCTTTGTTTTGCTATCTTTTGTCATGATTGATGGAAGTTATGAATAACATTACCCCCTGATCCCCTGAAGTGCTTCATTCATTGCCTTTCTCACATCACAAGTCTCACAGATATTTCTCATTGCCAGAATTAATTATCTGGAACCCCTTGTATTCAACAGCTAGTAAAACATAATACATATAGCCCTAATGCTAAAATGTTCACATTTCTAGCTGAAAGCAAATTTAAAACTGTTAATGTTCAGAATGTGCGTAGTATTATTTACATTCACAAAATATAAAATATAGAAATAATAATTTTTATTATTGTTTAATGGAGGGAAAAGTTTAGAAATTGTTGGGCTTATTGTATTAACTGCAACTGGTCCCCACAAATACTGAGCAATTCTTTCTGACCTAAGCTGGGATTTCCAACAGTACTTGTCTTAACAGCACAATGCTGAATTTACTCCCACTTGATGGACTGAGCGGATACATGGGGTCCTGCACAGCAGAAAAAGCATTTTATTCCAGAGAACAAGGACAAGAATTGGCTCTTGTCTTACTATCTGTAAGGCAGAGTTGGAATAGCCCAGAGAATCTTGTGCTGCTGTAGCAATACATAAAATTTGGCCCACATAGCCAGAATCAGGCCCCCCACACTGACAGGATCTGTTATAGATCCTGCACAAGGAGAAGCTTGCATACAGTCCAGACAATGTAGTTGGATAGGCTTTAGTATATGTATTGGTCACTGTGAACTGCTGCTGTTTTGCACTTTACCATATCCACTTAAGGTACATGGAAGACAAAATCTGCTGTCTCTCTCTGCACAGGGGTGTTTGGGCAAGTATATTTAAGCTGTTTACAAGACAACAGTTCACAAACCCCAGCCCTGACTTAAGGGTGCTGCTTGGAGAAGTACCAGAAGGTGTGGAGAGAATCAGTGAAAGCCAAATGCCTTCATATCCACAGAACAGGTGCTGTCCACAAAATGCAGGAGAACTCAACCCATGTTTTCTGGAAAAGATCAATCAGAGTTACTGAACCTTGCTTCCCACTTTAGACCCAGTGGGACTTTTGCCCTTGCCTTCTATCAGAGCAGGGTCAGACCCTGACGTTAATTCATCAAAGCTTAAATTCTGTGGGAACAGACATACTTCAAACAATGACTGAAGATTCCTGGTCCAAATGTAAATGTCTGCTTAAGTCCTCAAGAAAGTGTTAGGAACTGCATGGGAGCAGCAGCTGATACCTGGCACTATCAGCCAAGCAGATGGAGGAAGTGTTACAGGAGTTGTTTGGGAGCTCCACATTTCCAGAGCATGTCTTCAGCTGAGCTACAGTGGGTTTAGAGAGAGACAAAACGATCCTTAAATAAAGACAGGATCTGAGCAACATCACCTATCAAACTACCAGGTTTGAATGACAACTTGCTTAAAACCAGTAAGTTAAAATGAAGCAAGAGGCCAAGTTTGCTTGCCCTTAACTAGCTGAAGGCTGGCATTTGGGTCACAGCAGAAGCAAATTCAACGCTTCTAATTCTGTGTTCCTTGGTATGTGTTTACAAACTGCTTGAGGAGAAACGGGTTGGCCCTAGATTTGTCTTTTTCAATTTGTCTCCTTAGATAACTAATGCTTTTCCAGTGTGACTGCTGGAATAACTCTGCACTATCTATACAACCAAGAATCTGCTTTTTTAATTGAGCTAGGGCATTCTGTACAAAATACAAATAATGAAATAATGAAATAATAATTAAGTACATTTATGGTAAGCATAAGAGTAACCCAAATTTGAAGGTCTAGTAGAAGAAAGAGATTCTCCTCTTGCCTTCTGAATATAACACTTGTGCATTTGTTCAAGCTGCTCAGCAACGTGTACGTATAAAACCAAATTCCTCTCAGGCTCTCCAGCTGAAAAGTCTTCCAAACCCTCTGAAATGCCCAGCAGGACAAAACTGACTTCAGAAGAAGGAAGAGGGAGGCTGGAAGGCCAGAGCACTAATATCAGTCCATTTATCCAGATCCATTGTCTTAGCAAAATTTCCACACCCAACCATGAGGCTGATTATTTCTATGCTGTGAAGGGAAAAATCACTTCAGGGAATCGATGTGCATGGACAGCTGGTTTCACCAGGATGACACACATTAAAAGTGCTTTTGAAGTGCATCTGGGCTTCCCTCTGGGAGTTTACTAAACCTGCAGTCAGGTACCAGAGAGAATTTGTCCCCTGAAGGCAAAGACAAGAATAAAATTAGTAAGAAATAATAGCCAAGTCCACAGGTGTGACAGATGGCATTGAATGGACATCTGTTGGAATAACATTCAGTTACCATGATAAACTTTTACCTTACATCCTCCAGAATTAAATGTATTCCTCTATTAATCATGTAGCATGAAGAGGAAGATGTGTGCATTAAAGACCCAAAGCTAAGGTTGTTAGGAAATGGCTTTACACCTCCATCAGGTGCAGAAAACACACAGCAAGCAGGGTGTTGACGCTGGAGGAAGGCATATGGATGGGGTGGGGCAGATGGTCTGGCTCCGTAATGCTTTGCTCTGGTTTACTGGTGCCCAGTGGAGAGGAGTTGTTCCACTGAGCAGAGGCAGCTGTAAGGTTTGCGCAGAGATAAGCTGTTTTGTTACATTCAGAAAAACAGCCTCAGATGAAGAGGTTTGATTGTCCTTTCTGGAGTAAGGGTAATTTAGGATGTTGCTAAAGAAGACACAGAGAGCTGGAGACAAAGGTCAAGGAGAATCAGTCCCAGCTCAGTGGCGTGGGTCAGGCAGACAAGCTCCTGTACCTCTGGAATACTCAGGGAAGTAATAACCAGACTGTGACAATTATTTTTGAAAAACCTTGGTTAAGGTGAGAAAAAGAGTAACCATGAGAAAAAAACCACAGGTTTCTATAAAAATGAAGCTTTAAATAAGCACCAAACCAAAGTAGGCAAGATGGCTTGTGAGATTTAAAAAAAAAAGTTTGATTAAAACATGGTGAAATTGTCCCAAAATACATAGCCATCTCTGACTTCAGTATAAACCCAAATTAAAAGCATCACAATTGGCTTTATTTAGAAACATCCTGACCTTTCTCATATGACTCTTGTCCTGCCTTCTTGTTACTTGTCATTCTCAGTCACTGTATCTTGCTTAAATGAAAAGTGTAAGCTCTCCAGGGCATAGGACTGCATCTTTTTTATCATCTGCTATGTACAACAATGCATGCAGCAGGGAGACACTTAAAACTGTTAAATAAAACACAAAACCACACATTTAATCTCCAACTTTGCAACTTTACTGAATTTCTTCGCAAGAAAAAAAAAATCTATTGTAGATGTTAGTAAGAAGTTATTTGCTCACTTAAGTAAAGGTTAGGCTAAATAATAACCACAGAAAAACAGCCCTTTCCTTGGTAATGATGCTTATTAAATTGCAGAATGGTTCCTGGGGGAGAGCCATGGAAGCCCATTGCTTGGGATTTTGAGAGCAAGGCTGGGCAAAGCTGGAGCCCACACTGCAGGGCTCGGTGCCCTGCTGGCAGGAAGATGAATGAGAAACCCTAACAGCCCTCTCTATTTTGTTCTTCTATGATCCTTATAAGAGAGATTGATGCTGACAGCATCCAGGTGGTGCATCCATGACTCAGCTGTCACGTCACTGCTTACGGCTTAAAGCCAGTGAGTCAAGGAATGAAAAACAGGTGGAAGGAGGAGGAGAGCCCTCCTGAAGTGCTCACCTACAGCCATTTCTTGCTAAGCAAGCGGGGCCAATTACAGACCACAGGGACACAGAAGAAGGAGAGGCAATGACAGAAGGAACGGCTGGTCACCTTCCTCCAAGGGCAGCGGGGTTGCAAGCCATTCTCCATGCCTTATGTGATGTGGAAGAAAAGCCTGGTGTGAGTTAATGGACTTTTGTGAGCCAGAAGCGTCCACTCTATGTGGTAGGTCTGAGGCTCAGTGACTCTTGTAACTACACTCAGTAGGCAAAACTGTAGATGATGTAAATATTACATCTATCTAGTTTAGTTCATGCTAGACAGAAAAGGTAACATCACAGATGTATGGCCACATTTTTTCCTCAATACAAAGTTTACTATTATGGATCTGATTTCAAGTGACACCCTAAATCCTGTTCTGACAATGTGTCTTCAATGTGCTAATGGCTGTGACAACACTATTTCTCTGAAAAGCCAAGAAGTCCTAGAAGACAGAAACAAGGCTCCTTGGAGGCAGACTTCTAGGTTCAAGTGGCTTCTGAGACATTGCTCTCTGCCTGGGAAGTTTCATAAAAGAAATCTGCCACACCTGAGCTCTAAAATGGATCCCTTCCCTTCCCTCCCCTTCTTTTTCTTCCTTTCCTTCCCTTCCCTTCTTTTTCCCCCCTGCCTTGATTGCAAGGCCAGCCTGTTGTAATTCACAATAGCAGAAGGTCAAGGGCATCTCTAGAAGGTAGGGACTCCACTCCTATGAGTGATCAATGGAAATCTCTCCAGTGATGGAAACTTCATAACCTCCCCAAGAAACTTGTTGCAATGCTTCATAACTTCTATCATTCACAAAAACATTTTCCAGCATCTGACCTTAGTTTCTCTGCTGCAGTTTAAGGCTTTAATCCCTTGTCTTATCCATCATGGACAGAGAGAACAGGTGATTCCCTCCCTTTTGGTGGTAGACTTTCATGTACTTGACAGGTACTACCTTGCTTCCCTGGTCAGTCTGTCCTTCAGAAGCTTAGTCCATTCCACCTTTTTTCATGGCTGTTTTTTTCTGGAGCTCTGGTCATTCTCACTGATAACCCTGACTTTCTCCCACCATCCACACGGGTTTTGATGTGCAGTGCTCAAGACTGGGCACAGGAGTCTTTGGCCAAACCTTTCTATTCAACTATTTCATAACAGCACATCATATCATGTGAAGAGTTTGTACCCAGCTTGTGATCCCCATTACCCACAAATCTTTCTCCAAAAAGAAGTGAGCGCCCTGTGCATCCCTGAATGCATCACCTCCCAGTTGTCACTGCTGAATGACATTCTGGTCTCCTTCCCATGTGATCTTTGATTTGCCACTATTATTCTGACTCCTTAGCCTCTCCTATGTTTTTGGATGTTTCTGCAATGTTAGGAACAATCTGCCCTAGTTTTCTTACAAGAATACCACCTGTAACAGTGTTAAAAGCTTTTTAGAAGTTGAGATACATAGTAGCTCCTGTTTTACTACACACAGAGAAGAAAATTACACTCGTGTGACACAACTAATTCTTGCCAAAAAGAAAACTATGCTGTCTATCATTTATCCCTTTACTATATGAGTGCTGCATGTTTTGGTAGCTACCAGGAAGCTTGTCGTGCACTGGCACGCTCTTGTGCAAAGTGTTATGCAAACTCAGAACCAAAAGATGGATCCTGTAACAAGAAATTCACAGTCTAATTAATCTTAACACCCTCCCCCCCACCCCCCTAAAAAAAAAGAATTAATTGCCAGCTCCTTCCTTACCACACTTCACACTGAAACATCTAGGAAAAGGAGAGTATTCTTTCTGCAAATGCATTTTATCACAAAACAAGATGACCACTTCTTTTGAGGAGTCCCAAACAAGTAGTGTTTGCTGGCATCATCAAGAGCCATATCTAAGTCTTGATTTTAGCTGGATTAAGACTTCCTTAAGGCTAAAAGACATCATCTGTCTGCATCACCCTCACTGTCTGCTCACTCACTGTCTGCTCCACCTAGGGTGCAAGTCAGGCGGTTCTTCAGTTTTCAAACCTGACTGCTTCCAGTATTAGTGACACATCTTATGGTGACACAACTGCTGCAGGGTCTGCAGGAATTGTCTGAAAGCCAAGAGTTCTGTCCAAAGGAAGGAAAAAATGGCAAGGATATAGTTATGTGAAGTGAATGAGTAAAAGGCATCAACTCCAAGACTGCAAGGCACAGCAACTGAAAATGTGGCATTTTTGCACTGCTCCTGCTGTGCAAAGTAAACCAATTTTAAAAAGTGCTAAATCATGACACTAGTTGTGGTGAGCAATGAAACTTGAACTTACTTTATGGAGTTTTGGTCTTCACAGACACAGGAAAGACCATTATCAAGCTAAAGTATTCCAGCCAGATAGTCTCTGTATGTTTGCAGAGCACCTGTGACAACAAAACATGGGGTCTGCTGTTGCTTCTGGAACCAAAGAGTTAGTAACAACTAATGTACTTTATACGTGCAAAGCATTTGGAATTAATTACAATTTTGTGCTCTCTTTAAGTGTACTTTTAATTACTTTTGATTAGGATAAAAAGGATCATTTTCTTTTCCCAATTCTCAGGATATTCAGAACATCTGGAAACTAAAGCAATTCTTTGCACACCAGGTTATTAGTGTAAACGTCAATATTTCACAGAAAATGCTCCATGAGTGGGGGATGGCTGAGGCATCTAGGATGACATGGATGACCTGGGACCTTTGTGCCACAGGTGCAGCCTTTCCATACAGTAGACAGACATGACTTGTTGCTCAACCATGCATATTTGCCCAGCTTCTAGATGTTTAGAGGCCAGAGTATCAGACAGTCCAAACTGGAAACACTTATTTTACCCTTCCACCTTTCCTTCTTCCATGTAGCAGCTCTCTGAGATGAAGAGCTCATGAGCCTGCCATCAGCCCTGTCTGGTACCAGCAGACAATGGGGGTCTGTTCTGGCTTGACGTAGCAGGTGCCCATGCAATGCAGCTCACTCTCCATCTGCCTCACAGATCTATTAAATCATGTCTTTAAAAGCTGCCACTTGGGTCCCTCTGCTCATTTTGGTAGGGACTTCGCTGAAGTAGCTCCCAGCCTACCTGAAGGTGGAGCTCACCGCTTTAGAAGCTGGCAAAACCCAGCTCCATAGAAGAGGCAGATGTCAACAGTGTGGTTGGCCCCTCAGTGCCTTGCTCAACTTTGTCACATCCACGACTCTGAAACCTTTCCTCTAACTAGACCTTCATAGCATATGATGCACACATTTCCATAAATAACATTAAAACAACTCTACTTCTCTGTGTGACAAACAGAGAAGAGAAGAGAAACCCAATACAATGAGTCCAGCATCATCATCATGGAATCACAGCAAGTATATAATCTTTTATCATGGAAGGACCACACTACAGCCAGGGATGAAGCACAGGCAGGCTGCTTTTGCAGCTGAATGTGGTCCCAAGGCTCCACATAGGACTTCCCGCAACCATGCTACCCCAGTGGATCCATGCTGATGGAACTGGGAAGCAGGCACGGATGCCAGTGATCTACTGGGAGTGCAGGAGGCTGCTCACTTTAGTATACGGCACATATGGCATGAGTGAATGTAATTTATACTATAAAAAAAATTACCTCCACACAAAGTATGGAAATACTTGGGAGGATTTATGCAATAGACCACTGGAAACAGTCTAACCTTTCTGATGTTTATTAAGTTTTCTTTTTATTCATGAAAATGTCTTAATTTATGCAGGGTGAATGCCAGAAAAACTGCCATAGATTTAGTTAAAACCTAGCTCTTGCTCCTTACAGACTTTCACAGATATATTCTGCTGTTGTTTACATCAGGAGTAAAATTATTTGAAGTCACTGGACTCAATCCAAAATCACCTACATGACTGTTGAATGGGTACCATCAGTTAACCCCAAAATGATGCTAATAATGAGCAAAAAAATGTGAAGACAAAAATGTCAGTAACAGAAAACACTTAAAAAAAAATGCTTTGTAACCTGCTTACCCTCATTGTATGTGTTGAATGATATATACGTCAAAGTAACACTTGCATCTTTGCCTATGCACAAGCAATAAGATGTGGGACTTGCTGAGGACAACAGGTTTTCCCTGGGGCCCCAAGACAGGCTGGTGCTTACTGCTTGGTGGCAAGGAGGATCTTTAGCTAAAGGAAAAATGACACTTCAGTAACCATGCCTCCTCTCCATCAGTGCTTGCCCCATACCCACAGTTTCAACCAAACTGTGACAATGTCCTTCAAAACTTTATGTTTCTACAAGCGTCATGAAAATCAGAGTGCAAAAAGTCTCCTCATCTTAATTTCTTACAGCCAGTAACAAATGCAAGCTTAAAATACCCCTCTGAGGTCAGCTGGGGTTATTAATGGGAGGTTACAATAGATGAGCTACAGCAAATCTTGCTCTGGTGGATTCCAACAGCATCACCCCACTCACCTGCTTCAACTTCTCCCCAAAGTCACTGCCGTGCAGCTGGCAAAGTACAACCAGGGCTGGCTCCCCAGTGCCTCTAGCTTCCCAGGCCACATCCCAAAACCAGGCAAAATTGCACTGAGGGAGACTGGTCTCTTATAAAACTGCTAAGTCAGCATCCCCGAAGCCCAGCACATAATGTGAACGCAGGAGGAAATAAAATTTTCTTGGGCAGAAAGTCTCTGGCCTGGCCTTTGGAAACGTTGCCCCTGGAAATGAGATGGAAGTGAAAGAGTGTGTCTTTCCCTCCAATTTTTAAAAGCAAATGATTTTTAAAGCTCCCTGATGAGGAAATATCCTCACACCATGGGGCAGAGGAGAGTTCAGGGTGGAAGCAGGCAGCAGGAGGAGAAATTTGGGCTGCAGAGCCAAGATTTTGCCACTCTGGCTGATGATGAGCATCCTGCCAGAGAACCAGCCCTCAAGGAAGGCACAGACTCAGGTTTTCTCATCAGGTTTCCCTGCTCTCTCCAGCCAAGGTCAATTAGGGTCAGCCCCAGGCTTTAGAGGAGGGTTCTCTACCAGGCTTTTGGATCATCTCCTCCACCCTCAACAGAACCACTTCTGCTTTCTTTGTTGTTTTCTCCATCTCGTGCCGTTTTCCCCACCTGAGCTGTGTCTCACTCCTGTCCTCCCTTCTCCATCCTCTGCTCCACCTCCATTTTGGTTCTGTCATATTGCAATGCCTAACCCTGCTCTTCAGGCTCCATACCTCTCCCCACTGTGTCCAAACCCACTGAGGTCTGTCTCCTACACAAAATCTAGCCCCCAACTCTCATTTAACAATTCCACTTCCCTTGGCAGCATCCCAACATGGTCCATCCCTCCTGCATCCACCCTGGGAGCACAGAGAGCACTTGGAGACAGCCTCCAGGCTGTGCTCAGCATCCCAGCCAGATAAGCAGGGAGTGAGAAAGCTTGGTCAGTAAAGGTCTCTCCCATTACCCTCCAGAGTGGTACACACAATGCACAGGGGCTGTACTGGGCATTGGTGAAATCCCTTGGGACAGGAGCTGCTGGGCTCTCCTCTCTCTGATGTGCACATGTGAACTGGGACTTTTTAGGATTATCACTTCACCCATGCTGGAGTTGTAAAAAGAGGTGATAGAGCCTGGAGGGCATCTCTGCCACCAAACCTGGATCTTACACTGCAAAGTATGGAGTTTTTTCTAGGCAGAACAACCACAATATAGATAAATCATTTGCTTTTCACTAAATTTATTCCCAAGAATAACTATATTCTGTAAGCTGAAAATTTGCATTGTTACATACAAGCAAATATAATATGACTATGTGTGTGCACCAGCCACAAGCTAAAAAATTTCCATGCAAAGAGCTGATGTTTGATAAGATTATAATCAAATTAAAACCATGAAAAAATGTTTAGAAATCTTAACTGTAGATACGACAGTCTGTATTACTTGCAAAAGAATAAGGACTAATTTCTACATCATTCTGTATCACAGAGAAAGCTGAAAACAATGTTCATATTTCATTTATTCTTCAC
Organism: Actenoides lindsayi; assembly: GCA_025331215.1. NCBI lineage: Eukaryota > Metazoa > Chordata > Aves > Coraciiformes > Alcedinidae > Actenoides > Actenoides lindsayi. The sequence continues at coordinate 15,211 of WTSP01008757.1, forward strand.
TCTGCTGAAACTCCCTTTCAAATCAAATCAGTGTTAGCTGAAAGTAATGTTTTGTCACAAAAAAAAGATCTTTACATTTATTCTGCTTCCATCATTTCAGTTATACTTTTCACAATTATTTTGAATGATGCCCTGCAAATCTTCCTTGTGCTACAAAACCATTTCAATGTCTCCCATCTCTCTGGACTCATTTATTTTTCCTTTGCCATTATCTTATCAAACTGTGCAACTCGGACATCTCTGCCTCTTCTATAATGCACATAGACCCAGAATAAATAGAAGGGAAATAGTAAAATAGTGATTCTTTTAACCAGGATTTTAGGTGTGCTCTCTAAACAGTGTCTGATGCAGCACGTATGTAGATCTGCCTTTGAAAGTGTCATTTTTAGGGGAGGTGCCCGGAGGATTTCCATCCTGTGAGTTTGCCAACACCGCCAGCATTTCACTACAAAGACTTCTAAACAGATGGATGAGCAGGATGGCTTTTACAAACTCCCAGTCAGGACTTCTGCAAAAGCTGCATTTTATAAAAATGGAACAGAATAGAGTGGAAAATGTAATACGGGATTCATCTGCTTTACTGATCAGTTTTAATTGCACATTGCAGCTGGTGCAGTAGTATAGCCTCTCACGAGGATGGAGGGGGCTTCTTGATCCATAAGCTCCATTGCTGAGCCCTGCAGAGCTGCCACAAATCCCACCTCTATTCCTGTCCCCATTAATATGTAGAACAAAAATGCTGAAAGGATGTGGTAGACTTTTCTTGTTGACCTGGAAGAGAGGTTAGGTACTACATGGTGTAAACATGATGTTCAGCTTTTTCAAGGATGTGGGATCAGATCCTCATGTGAAATCCATCTTGACCAACACCTCAGTGTTTGGTTCTTCCATGTGTATTGCTTGTGGGTTTGGAATTGCTAAGGTATGATGAGTGAAATTGCCCTTGTCCTGAGGGCAAAGATCCAGCTCGTTAATGGTTCTCCAGGCAGAGTGATACATGTGCTTGACAAATCTTGGTTTAGGCCCCTCAGCATCACAGTGAGAAACAGCTTTCATCAATCATGCTAACTAATGATGGAGAAATTGGAAAAATTAAAAAGACCTCCAAAATTTGAAAGTGTTTATTTCCAAGGCAGTATTTTAAAATAAAGATCTGAAGGTTTAAGTGCCTGATCATTTAGATAGCCACTCTCTTTGTGAATCTCTTGCAACAATTAAAAAAATAGGAGGTTGAAACAAAATCATTAAAAACCCCACAAACAAACAAAACCAAACAAGCAAACGAAAACAAACAAACAAAACAAACCAAAAATGCTGCTGCAATGGCAAGAAACTTCACTGGCCACTTCGGTTTTGAGAGATGATGCTCAGCCACATGGCCAGGAAGACACAAGAGATGCAACTGTGACTCAGGCCACAGGAGGACCTTGAAGAGGAAAGGAGGTTTTATGGTTCAACCCCACCTTATTTTGGCCTCCTGACACACTGATTGCCAGTGAGGTGACTGAGGGGCACAGGCACACAAAAGGCTGCTCCAGACAGGAAGGAGCTGGGCACAGGTTAAACACAATTCACCAGCCGTGGTAGCAAGGTACCACAGAAAGACAACAAGACAAAATCTTCTTGTCGAGCCAGCACTGGAGAACTCATCCTGTACCTGAATGTTGTTTTAAGACAGCAAAAACCTCTGTACTTCTGCTCAGGAGACTGTGACGTGTCCAAAGGCTGGCAGCAGCACTGGTCGCACATCACTCAGCCCATATGCAGAGCTGCACGGGACTCCCTTTGAGCGACAGCTCTGCAGCAGGAGCTGAGCCACACAACCCGTCCTCAACAAAGATACAAAAAGAGAAACAATGCACTTCAGATTTGTCACTGCCAGTTCTTTGTCTGTGCAATCTGGCTCACGCTGTGTTAGCACAGCAGTATCCTTCAAGGTCTCCTTATAAAGCTCCCTGGGCAGCCGTGCCATCATGGTTCCCATCCCGCGTCCCCAGTGCCTGTGGCAGGGCCACTGCAGGGACCTTGGCCCCACATCCTCCTCTCCTTCTCCCTGTTTCCCATTAGAGATGTTTACCTTAAATCAATGCTGAATTACATGTTTCAACCACCAGTACAGAGTTCCTCCTCCTGGTTTTATTAATTCATCGACAATTTGGGATTCTTTGCATATTATCATCAGCACTACCTTATGCAGTGGCCATCAGAGGTGGAACTTGTCACAGCTGCATCCCGGTGTCATGCCAGTAATCCTTTTCCAAGCTAATTGGCCCAGGCATGCTGCACACACTATTACATAAAGCTCTGGTTTTACCTCTCCGACAGCGTAAACCAGAAGTCAGCTTTGTTCCTGGGCTGCTGTCCTTATGCTGGCAGTATGAAGCCTCCCAAGTTCATGTCAGACACACTGGCACACTCACACCAACCAAGCCCAGCACAGCAGAGGCAGCCTGGAGGGCTCAATATCAGGATGAGAGCACATACCTAAAAATAGTTCAGAAACTGCAAAGCCAGGGCATCCACCTGGACACTAAGGAAGTGACTTTCTTCCCTCCAAGTATCACATGGAACCAGTGTCTCTGCAGAGTCAGGGGGAGAAGGAGGATAATTTGGAGCACTCATATCACTGCTGTGCTATGTGGGAACATCTCTCTCCATCACCCAGTCATGGGGATCCAGCAAAGGTTAATGGTCTGCCCACATTTCCTAATCCTCATGAGCAAACTGCCAAGAATTGCTCTTAGCCCCACGTAAAGGTGATCTATCAGGTGTCTCTGCTCTTTGCACTGGGATATGTTTTCTTTACACTTGCATGTGGCTGCTGAGGCTCCACAATTTCCATACGTTTTATTTACAATAAAGCATTTCTGTTGGTAAATACACACATGTTGGTATTTATGTTGGTGCTGAGCAAGGCTTTCAACAACCCTTCCTTCAGCCGGGGGAGAGGAGTCTACTCTTCGATACAGGTGGCACATGCAATTGACTGTCATCCCCACTGCCTGATCTAGTGCTGGGGAGGGGAATTCATCAGTGTACTGAGTGGTTTCAGTTCTGAGCATGCAAGGCTTAACATGAGCAATCAGGAGGAGAAACAATCCTTTAAAATGGAAAGCAAAGAAAAATAAAATAGTGCTTTTAAGTCTCAGACTGTACAGCCCAATGCTGGGGTGCTAGAGCACCCTGGGGACCAGGATGGCTCCTCTCCTTGTGTCCATGCAGCTCCATGAGCAAGTGGGGCAGCTCCCACCTGCCCTGCTGCTAACCTCACCCATTCTGTGATCATTTCTCCAGGAATCTGTTTCCTCCCTTAACATCTTCTCATCAAGTCTTTTCTGCATCCTTTGATCCTCTCTTTCCCTCTCCTGGATGTGGATTGTGAAGCTTTCCCTCTGTGCTGGCACAGAGGCCCCATTCTCTGGCAGTAGTGGAGCTGCTTGTGTGGAGTGCTGGTGACATATTGTGGCTGGGCTGGTTAATCACACATACTCCCAAGAGCTATCAAATCTAGTTGGATCCGAGATCTGATCTAACACAAAATACTCATACTGCCCCCCAAAACCTACACAAGCCAGCAAGGGCTGGGGTTATCCATTTGCTGTAGGCTTAGCCTTTCTGCCTGGTATGGTTAAAGGCTGAAGTCTGAAAGGTTCTACACTATTGATGTATAATTATACACATGCATGCAGTATTATTTAACACACTATCTTGACTTCAAAAATATTCTGATTTAAGCTTAAGTCTGATGATATTTACGTATAAAATTCTCAGCTTACCACTGCCAGCAGGCCCTACAATTCAGTAACTCTCTTAATTAAGGCCCTAATGGGGCTCACTGTTTAAGGCTATGTTTAAATCTATTGACTTAAAAAAATCAAATATGTGTAATTATTTATTACTGACTAGTGCAGACAAGTGTGTGCAACCTATTCCATTCACACTCACCCTATACACTTCTGGCTTTCTGTCTAATTTGTGTATCATCAAAGAGAACGGTGGGGCCAGACACTGAGGCAGTGCAAGTAAGATAATTGTTTAATTGACATCATTATACCGATTTAAGGCAAAAGGACTTCTTGCATGCTAAAACACATGTTGTTATGAATTTATTTATCAATTCTTATCACTTGTTCAAGCCCATGTTTATGAACTTTACCAGCCCAGAGCCTAAATAGACCCCATGTCAGCAGGACAAGGGAAATTGCAGCACCTGCAAGTGTTTCCAGCAGAAGGTATTCAGGATACAGCATAGCTGCACAGTAGTACCCAAAAAGATATTCAAGTCCTTCCTTGTGCTCTCATGCCAAACTGACATTTCAGAATTGCAATATCAAGTTATTTAAATGCTGCCAGTTTATGCAGCATCTCAGTTATCCTTTAACAGTATACTTACTTTTCCCTCAGAAGAGAGCGGTGTCTAATCATGTCAGGATTTTCTTAAGTAATTCTGCCTCAGGATACAGAGTATTTTTTTATACAGCAGCAATAGATCTATATGGCTTTAAGAGGCAGATTCTCCTAATGCTCAGGGCCTGGCTTAGAGGAGGCTCCTGAACTGATTCTGTCAAGAAGTGTTTGCATTTTCTTCAGGGCAAGTTAGAAAAGGGAAAAAACTTAAATGCATTTTGACATTTGTATTTCGAGTGTTATCTGTCAAATATGCCAGGACCAGATCACAAATTTCCTAAAGACTGTTGTGGCTATCCAGCCTATCAATAGCAATTTGGGGCTCATAGTCGACGCAGGCGGAAAGGCACACTGATAGAGTGCAATGACAGATTTTTCATTAGGGCGGAGGAAGAACAGGGGACAGCTAATGGCATCCTTAAAATTTCACATGGGTCTTCTTGGTAAGTGAGGTCTGACAGGCCAGTTTGCAAAAACCAGAGAGGAAACAGAAACCAGAAGGTTGCCCAAGGCCATGGCTGTGCTACCTGGAGCTGATCAGTGGCTTTGTTATGAGTCTTTTGACCCTTATGATTTCTGCTGCTGTGGGCAAAATTACTCTGTAGGAAGCTTCAACATTTCACTTCCTATTTAAGTGTTATTTTGGAGCAACAGATCTCTTCCAGTCCCCATTACTCTGAAACCAGCTAGTGGCAGAGGGACTATGCATGGAAAGGCAAGGAATGTCGCTGGAGGCTGAGGGATGCTGAGGACTGGAGCTGCCCCAGGATGTGCATCCCCAGCTGCTGCAAAGCCCCAGCCCTGTGACGGACCGCAGCACCAGCCTGGGTACCTGTTCTGGCAGCACAAACAGTGCTTACTGAGGACGTCCAAGAGCAGCCTTGCATATGCCCGTATAAAATCAGTAGCAGCAGAGGACAGAAGCTGTTTAGATTTTACACCGCTTCATCTATCTAGTCCCCCAGGTTCGTTATTGATTCCACTTGTGACATTACACAAAAGCCCCCATCGACTATTGGATCATTTAGGATGATTTCTGATACTCTAGCAGCATCAAATTAGATCTGCTTCAAGGTGATCTGCCAATCCTGCCTCTCCATCACACAGTGTGCGGTGGTTTCTAAAGCACCCTATTCTAATACTCCATTTTAATATTGTACAGAGAGATCTGGAGGTCCCATTATTATATGAAATTAGAATTAATTGTGCCAGTTGTATGCCTAGGCTTAACATATTGGCACCACTAGCAAAACAGCGAGAGCCCACCGAATGTAAGATGCCACACATTGTATTAGCTACCTTGATTTGTAGACAAGGAATGCACAAATTGGTGGCACACTGTACTCTATCGTTATCACAAAAATGCTAATGAAATGTAATACCATGTAGAGAGAGACATGGGCTGTTCCTGGGTGTATTAATAGTCAGGCTAAAATTGGGGGGAGGGGGGAAGTTGTGTTTGTTGCTGAATGTTCTTCAGATCCCACACGGTAAGTTGATGCTGGTCTGTTTGACCATGGGTGATGTTATCCTGACCCACAGTGTGCTTGTTCAAAGGTTTTCCAGGGATTGTCAATACTCTGAGTCCTGCACCAGATGCTGTCAACCATTTAGTTATGGATGCTTAATCACTGGCGGTAGATTAGCCCCTGGTGTCCTCCAAACATGAACATGTACATGCAGCAAAAGCTAAGTTTCAGAGCCCAGGCAGCAAACTCCCAGGTAGCTTTGATTTCCCATAAGGTTGTCCCTGAACAATGAATACTTTTCAGTCACATCCAGCCGGATAGGCACAGGCTTCAGTAATTGTTTGCTTCTTACACAGTGAATCCTTCGTCAGAGTTGGAGCAGACTCCACAAGAAATATGTGGCAGTGGATTGCATTTTTTTCAGGGTTTGAGAGATCAGTTGCATCTATGATGAGCTGAGGGACCAGTGTAACATGCAATATTGCAGGAGGCACCGTGATTCCCCCTGTGCCACATGACATGGAACATATGTGCCATATGCATCTCACCTCCCTCATGGTTTCTGGGAAGGATACTCTGCAAAGCACCAAATTTTAAAAGCAGTTGATGCTGAGCACCAGCCCCTGTTCTCCCCTCCCAGTTTAATTCCATCCTGGTCCTGGTAGCTCCTGCCCCTGCAACCTCTAACTTACACTGCACACAAACACTAAGCTTTTGTAATCCTTCCTCTCCTGTGGGTCAAGATATTAATCACTGACACCACGAACAGGAATCTTTGGCCACCACAAGACTGATGGAGTCCCCGGAGGGCAGGTGAGATGGTGAGGTGGCACATAGAATGATTCTTAAAATATAGCTACCATCTATTTCATAGAATTGATAGATCTGAATATCAGCTGTGTACCTGTTATGAATAGTTTACAAATTTTAAGAGACTTTTAATACCCATGTTTTAGTTGTAATTCCACATTTCTAGCAAAATTTAATGTCTTCTGAATCCTCTGTCACTGCTGACATAAACAGCTCCTCTTTCTCCATTTCAAAGAAGTAAAAATAACCCATCAATAATAAGGATATAATGGATAGATTCTTTTTTTTTTAGCATCATCAGGATGCCAGAGCCAGGATATGGAAACTGATGTGAGTGCTATGGCATGGCCCTATTGCCTGTGCTGCTGGGAGGCAGTGCTGCACAGCAGAATAGAAACATTTCTCTTTTTCTTTAACTTCTTTTGGAATCAGAGGGTTTTACAGACATCATAACCACGGGGATTAAATGTACAGGGCAATAAGGGGCAGTTTGGTGACTTGGCAGGAGCAGCCCTGGAGAGCAGTAGAGTTTTCTGCTCACTGGAGCGGGAAGCCAGACCACCCTGGGCAGGAGCAGACCAAGCACTCAGCCCTGGAAAAAACTCGGTGCTCCTGCTCCAAAAAGGCTCCCAAGTCATCCTCACACAGCTAGAAACTCCCAGCCAGTCTTGCACCTCCCAGGGCTGCCCTGACATCATCCCAGCACCAGCCTTCTGGCTCATCCAAACAGACCCACTTTATGTGTGCTGACCTCCAGAGAGATGTGTCAGAGGTAGGGAGTGCACTGACAGCCCAGAGGAATGCCCAGGGCTTGGAATTTTGGGACATCTAACTGTCACTAGACCCAAATACCATCTTCTCCCATCTGCAGAGAAATGTCCTCTCACCCGAGATCTCAGGCTGCAAACCCTGAGGAGCAGGACTGATCCCATAACTTCAGGAACTCCCTTCTGTCAGAGCATCAACCAGGCTGAAAATGATGCTGACCACCATAAATGCTCTGGGTGTCCTTCTGTCCAGCTGCAAATACACACAATGCATGTTCCCTTTCGAGACGAAACCACATGAGTAAGACACAAGATCACCTCAGCAAGGTCATCCCAGGACACACCATAACCACCTCTAGTGCCTTGCTAATGGGTCAGATAAATATTTAAATCACACATTATTTTTAATCGCTACTTTTTTTTCTTACTAGCTACTTGCAAAACACCCAGATCAGCAGGAAATTTCAGTTCTGTAGCCCACCAGTGAGATATCAACCTACTGGGCAGTACAGAGCTCATTCCTGATGGTGAAGAGGAGGAATAGGTTCCATAGGGCACAATGGGATGTCCAGCAGCATGGCAAGAGCTGGGTGTTCAGAACCCACTGTCAGTGCAGGACTGGCCTCATCGCATGGAACATGGTCCCAGTCTGCTCTGCCACCACTGAGCTGAGCTGGGGACTCGCAGAGGTACTTTGGTATCTTCTTGAAAATGCATTAAAGCCCTTCCTCTTGACGGACACATTTGCAGTATAAATAGTTATGTTCTCTTTATTTCACTCTGAGGTTTAATTAATATATAAATCAAATGCTTATAAAGCTCACAAATGCTTGGGAAGATGTAAAATTTAATTAGTTTGCCCACACAACTCCATATGTCAACTGTTAGCTCAATTACTCTTTGCCATGAAATACTGACTGCACTTTCCCATATTAGTAATTTCCCTCTATCTCAGAGTCATGGTTAATCAACACCCTGAGCTCAACACACACACTCATGTTAAATTAAATATTGAGCACAAGGAGCAAGAGCCTCTTTAATGAAATCACAGCTGGATTTTTCTCAGAAATTAGATCCTCCTGCAATATTGGGGCAGATGATAATCTGGGGTGTGGGGCAGGTTATTGCCCTGCTCCAGGATATGCTACCAGACCAGCTTGCAGGGGGTGCCACCACCATGCTCATGCTGTCACACAGAGCGCTGGAGGAAATACATCCTTGTCTGGGTTTCTTGGGATGGGAGAGGGACAGGACAGATGCCAGTCAGGCAGTGACTGGGGGGAATGAGGGGAGGCTGGGGATGAAGCACACAGAAGGGATGGGTGAGAAGAGGCAGGCAATAGATATGCTATGATCAGCTCACACATGTACAAAGTGCAGGTGTGCATCAGTTAAAGACGGTGACAAGCTACCAGTGTACACATCAAACATGCATTAAAAGTGTGCTTAGGTCGGCCCCGAGCCTGGCAGCAAGAATCAGCATGAACAAGCACAGCCGCTGCATTTATTCCTATTTCAAAATTTTCAAGTGATGATGAAATGTCAAAACTTTTACCTGGAAAAGGCCCAACAAACTCACCACCCTTCTGGGGCCTTCCCCCTCCCGATCACCAACCCCAGCACAAGGGCTTTGATAGCCCCCTTGGCTGATGCCTGGGCTTTCTCTCTGGCCAGACATGCTACAGGATGACTTGGAAGTGACCTTTGCTTGCTCAACCCCAGTGTCCAGTGCACTTGGCTGTTCCTGGTACAAAAGCCAGCTGGTGGCACCGAGTGGGCTCCTGGCTGGGCCTGTCTCACCAACGCCAGATCCTGCCCACCCATGGGAAGTGTGGGGATGTGGCTTTGACCGTGGCACCATGGCTGACAGGGCTGTTCAGTGAAGAGGAGCTTGCTGGTGGCTGGATATGCTGTAACAGAGGGTGCAGAAGCCACATGGAAGTTAAGGAAACTGGAGGGGATACACGAAACTGTTTCACTGCCTTCAGGAGAACTCCCTTGGAATAAATATGCCTCTAACTCTAAAAACTACTTTAAAGTAAGCTCTTATTTTTCCCATTTGTGCCACTTGCCTGAATATAATTTTCCTGTTTGTGCTGTGAATACAGACTATTCATTTTCCTGAAAACCCATTTTGCTTTCAAAAGCTGGTGCATCAGCGAAGCCCGGCCACAACCACCATGCTTGAGCTGCCAGTGCTGCCTGTCCCTCTGGCTTCTGCTTGGAGATGTTTTCACCGGGCTTTTACTGACCTGGAAACATTCCTCCCACACTGTACTTCCAGAGGCAAGGGCCCACTTGTCACTGATGCCCTGGTTTGCTCCCAGGGTTTGAGTTTTGCTCCTCTCCCTGTAAGGGGGGAGCTCAGACCTCTAACAAACCCGAGATCATGCTGGGAAGCCGTAAGCCTTGGATCAAGCTCTCCCATTTTATTATACATAGTTCAAATCTCCCCTAAGCCCATGAGATCAGGGGAGAGCCCTATTTACCTGCACACTGGGACTGTCTCCAAAAAAATTACAATTTGAAGCATAAAACCACTTTGGGGGATGGTTGTTGGGTTTTTTTTTTTAAGTCATCCTACTATAAAAAGAGTTGGAACCCAGATGCAAAATAAAATCATTTTTGTCCTCTAACTTCTTTCTTTAGTCAATCAGCTTGTTTCTTTAATTCAAATTAGCTCTTCATATTCAAGTCCCATTTTATTTAATCATATTTTTCAATTAAATTCAATTGTCTGTGATCTTCTTAACTTCCTATGCTTCTCTGCATGCTTAATACAGACAAATTTTGCATTTGTTCCTTTCACTTTCCTTTTTTTTCAAGCTGGTGATGTTTTGCTTAATGAAACCATCTTCCAGCAGAGACAACCAGGTAAGAGAAAGAGCAGAGACACAGCTTGGTCTGATGCTGAAGCACATCTGTGTTACCCATAAACAAACAATGGCTACTAAAATGACACTGCTGGGTAGGGGAATGTGTTTTACACTGGCTGGCTGCCTCTGCTTGATGTCAGGGCATTCATGGTCCCCATGGGTAGCGAGGAAACCTGAATCCATGGGGCATGAGCCTGGGGCAGGCTTCCCACCTTCATCTGCCAGCACTGTGTGAGAGGGAAAGGAGCATCATAGCCTTTATTTCTTTAGCCTTTCTGGGGGGCTATAAGGAAGTGTTTCATGAAAATCATGGTGTTAAACATGGGTTACAAGTACCTAGGGGAGCTCAGACTAAGTCAGGCTCCTGATTTCAAGTGTCCAATGTTCAGTGCATTGCAATGCCTGCAATGGAGACGCAGGGTAGCTCCAAACTAAACATAAGCTGCTTTTTTTTCTTAAGAAACCCTTTCACAGAGCCTTCCCCAGGACACCCAGCACTCCAGATATATGAGCAGAGCCCACTGCCCCACATTGGGTCCAACTCACTCCTCCTGCAAGCTGTGCCCCAACTCTCAAGTCCCACATGGGTCTCTGCAGCCAGACCCTATCCCAGGTCATGATGGGGCCATCTAGGGAAAACCAGGGCCATCCAACAAAGAGAAAGAAGCTGTCAGCAGGAAGGAGAATTTTTGTGGCAGTGTTGTCCACAACTGGGAAGCACCCTGGAAGAAGAACTACTGTGGAGATGGTGAAGCTGCCACCCACCAAGAAAGCTGTTGGCAGCAGGCAGACTTGAGACAACACTTAAAAAAGGGATAAAGTCAGGAAAGCTGCAGCAGCCAAAGGATAAACCTCAACAAATACAGAAGTGATGCATATTGTCAGCTACATCTTTATCTGGCCATGTGTCTGACGCAAGAGTGTAAAAGGCAGTTGGGAGTACCCTGCCCTGCACACTGGCCACCAGGCCACTTGCAGGGCAGATGCTCCCATGGGTATTGAATTATGGGTGTTTTGCTGGTTTTTTGCTGTAGCAAAGTCTGCCTGTTTCACCACTGGTGTCATCACAGTGCTTTCAGCGCTTCTGGAAAGGTTACAGGAACCAGAGGACCAGTGATCAGGTGAGAAATTTGGTTTCCAACATCTTTTTTAAATACTAATAAATGCTTAGTCTCTCTGGTTATGATAAAAAGCTAGAAGCAGCCCCGAAGTGTATTTCAAAGACAGAAAGACCAGAAGGCAAAGAAAAAAGTCCCCCAATTTTATTATTTTGTATAATCAGAGTATAATTGGAGAGCAGACGCTGTGTGTAGCATCCTGCCTTTGGGGACCCTGGATTTCTAATAAGAAATCCATGAGGGAATTAGATGTTGTTTTGGTGGTGTTATGGCTGATTTACTGGGATGCACCTGGAGCCAGAATTCATGCCCTGAGTCACTGTACTTCACTGAAAGAAAAAAAATAGGCACCATTTCTAAATCCCTGTAAAAACTGGGTCTGCAGTGGAAGCAGCACTAGCCCCTTAATTATAGCAGCGCTTGTGGGAGCTGTGATAATTAGGAGTTTCTGGTGTTCTGGAAATCAAAGTGGTTTCTATTCTCTTCTTTAATTAATTCAGGCTTTTATCTGTGAAAGTGGAGATGAATTAAGGTTCTGCTCTGGGCAAAGTGCAGTGATGCTTGTGCAGTCCCTGGCAGGGTGAAGCCAACGGACCCCAGGACATGGGCGATGTCCCTACGCTGCAGAATCCCTGGCCTCCACTTCTCAATATTTTGGGATAATGAATGGGAAAGGCCAGAGGGACACATGCTCCAAGCAGGACCCACCACATCACATGCGTATTGCATGGGGCTGTGCATCTGTGCATCCACAGCAGAGGACAGCTGCCTGCCAGCAGGAATTCATGGGCGGCAGATAACAGACACCCAGCATTATCACCTCCCCACGCTGGAAAGAGTGAGTCAAGCTGCATAAAAATCATAGGATTGGTATAAAATCATGATTATTTTTGTTTGTTTGTTTAAAGCAAATGAATGTTATAGGTCCCTTTTGTTTTGCCCTGGGAGGCATGGAGTTTAGGAGGTTTTCTCTGGCAAATACCTAGGGCTGGGAAATCACAATGAAAATTCATGTGACTGTTAGAAGATGACAACAGCAGTATGGGATTTACAATATAATCATGCAATTATGACTGAAGCAGATGCCTTCATAATGTGCAATCACACATGCACGGATAGTAGAAAGAGGTTTTTAGTTGTGAGTAAAGCCTCCAGCTGACGGGACAGCCTCAGTGCTGGAAACAGGAGCATCTGCCACCCAACGGATTTGAAGGCGGCAGCCCAAGCCAGTATATGGCAATTAAGCCACACAGCTAATTAATCAAATCCAACCCTGACAATGTTATCAAGGAGCTGCCTGGAAATGATCTTTTATGTCAAAGTCTATTTTAAGATCCAATAAATCAGGACCCATCCTGGACAAGCCATGCTCTAGTTTGGGGCATCTCCATGCCTCACCATCTCCTGTGCAGTAAACTTTGCTGCAGGTTCCCAAACCACAGACTCAGTACTACAGCTGTGCTCTAGAGCAACTTTGTGATGGATTAAACTGTCCCCCCAGAAAGAAGCTGCATTTCAATAACCACCTTGTTTCATTTTTGGTCTTTTTCTCCTTTTCCTACTAGATGGCGCCTGCGTGACAGGCGGAGAAGAGCCCGTCAGCCCCAGCGTGGAGCATCTCTACCAGGTCTCCGTGAAGGGCTGATAAATGACTTTTTTTTTTCTCCAAAAAGCCAGGCAGCTGCGAAAACGATAACCTGCTGAGAGATGATTAGTGGCAGGAGACCGTTTTCTGGTAGCACTGCATTAGCTGTACTTTCTGACCGACTTCCCCAGGGGATGCCATCAGACCCCCGAGGGGGGAAGCCAGAAGCTGCATCCGAGGTACCTGAGCACAGTGGTAGCTCCTGTGCCAGAGTGCTCACGAGGATGATCAGACTGAAATTGTCCAGCATGGCTGTGCAGCCACCCACACTTGGCCACATCTAACCTCAGTAACCTGGTCCAAAATCCTGGCATTTCACTGGCATTTCTGAGTCATCAGGGGCAGACATGCAGCCATGGTGGGGAGCAGGTGATCAGTGTGGTTGTGGACACCCGAGGATTTTTAGCACTATACAGCCACCACTGCCCTTGCACAACCCTTGGGTGGGAGGAGGGTCACTGGGGGTACAGACCATCCCTCCCCACCTGAGCTACTCTGGGAGGTACAGAGCAGTGCTTTGCCCTGCCTGCAATCTACCTACAAGCTGCTCCCCTCTGCTTGCTCTCTCCTCGCAGCTCCACGATAGAGCCAGGTCTGTCCCCAGCACCATTTAAGCATCACCTCCAGTACTTCCAGATAACCCCAGCAGAGTCAAGGTAAACCACAAACTTCTGCTTCTTCAACAAAGACACTGCCCAACTCCAGCTTCACAGAGCCATCACAGCTCTCCTCACACCCAGTTTTGCAGCCCCCAGCTCATTTCCCCTATACGTGCTCTCTGTTTCACAACCATGCCGAATTAATTTCTGGCCTCTGCTCGCTGGCAATAATTAACCACATGTTATCAATTCCACCTGACCTGCATTGTACACACACCTTTCCAGCCTCTCAGCTCCTTTCTGTTCTTGGAAGTTTTGGCACTGCCGGCCCACGTGCCAGTCTGGACCGCTGTGCTGGCAAACCCATCTGATGCTCCTGTTGTGCTTATAACCCAATATTCCAACCCAAACAGTTGCTTGCTGGGCCCCAAGAGAGCAGCTTCCAGCCCAAAATGCAGCCCTGAAAAGGCCAGAGGAGGAGCCACATTTGCTGACTGCCCTGCCAGACAGGTTTGGTTTGCAAACGCTAAGTTTGCTACTTACTACCCCTGGATTTCAGGGCAAAGCAGAGCCATTCTCTTGCCATGACATTGTGGGTAACAGGGTGAGACAGTGTCCCCAGGCTCCACTCTTGTCACGGTATTTGCTGAGGTGCAGCTGCCACCACCCAGTGCTGTCATACCCCCATGGCCTCCAGTGCACACTAGCCCTTGGGCTGGCACATATACCTCCCTGATGGGCCCAAGGGATCTAGAGAGGATGAAATGGCACAGGAGACCACAGAGACCACTGCCTTGGTGTCTAGGTACATGCCCTGGGACAGGGGAGGTCCCCCCACCTTATTGATGAGGTGTGGGGCAGAAGGTGAGGTGGCCCTGTGCACCCTTCCATGTGACCACCTCAGACGGCTCAAGCATCCCAGCAAGAGCCCCAAGACACAGTGTGGGAGGTGGGGGCAACCCACAGCTCCCTGGCCTAAGTTCATCTGCTGGCCCATGCCATGCTGTGCTGGCACATGGGTACCAGCAGAGTCTGCCAGTTCCAGCCCTGAGCAGATCCAAAGCAACTGCCTAGCCCTGCAGCAGGGGAAGGATGATGAGGAGAGGACACAGGTGGCACTGCGTCTGAGGGGATGGCAGGGTCACAGTCAGCTGGGCAAGGGGGTACAGATGGTATTGCCAGAGAGCCACGGCTCAGACCACCAAGTGATAGGCCAGGAAAGATAACTGATGGAAGGACAAGGGACACAGGGAAAACCCTTGCTCAGGACCAGCAAGGAGAAGGGGGAAAACAAACAGCTAAACACATAGAAACACTGGCCAAATCCAGCACAAGCCAGGCACATCGTGTATCTCCAGGTAGAAGAGAAATGAAGCCACATTGCAAGCCCACATCAGATGACCTCATCAGAAAGAAAGTTCCTGAAGACATTTCTTGAAGAACCAATAAGCCAGTCAAGGACTGGGAGCTGAGGAGGCCTAGCTACCTACTAAGACAGCTGCAGGAAAAATGGAGCTGCAGGACTCAAACCATTCCGTTAATGGGTGGCCTGGACAGGGCTGGTGAGCGGTTTGAGAAGAGGGAGACAGGTATAAAGCCTGTTCATTTTGAGGCACTTTGTGACAGAAAAGTGGCAAAGCAGAGGATATTTTCATGAAAATGATGGGGGAAAAAAAAAATCCAAAGTTTGCTATCGTACAAAACTAAACCCAAAACCAAACAGTAGATTTGTAGATTTCAGTGCTTCAGGGTAAAGGAACCCCAGAGGACTGGACATTTCCCAAGGAAATGATCATGAACCCATAACAGTAGCTGTGCCCCATGCAAGAGAAAAGTACAGAGGGAGACCTACCCGGTGCAGCCATGGCTTTACAGATACCTGGAAGATCAAAGAGGAATCACGTCCAATGAATCACAATGACCAAGACAAATAAGGCAGTGACTACAGGTTCTAGAAATTAATTAAAAGGTAAAATGTGTCCTTTACATAATGTGGGAGTGCAGGTAACAAGATACAGAAAGTGCAGGAGAATTCAACAATTTCTTTCCTTCAGTCTCCACATAGGGCTGATCATGGCATAAAAATGATAACTATCAAGATATGCATGAGGAGGCAGAGGGCACAACAGGGAAGCAGGATGTGCAGGGTAATCTGGGTATCTTGGCTGCATACAGTCACAGATGGACTTCACGGAAGCATGATAAAGTACAGATACTCCAACGATCCTCCTAACCATGCCAAGAGGTTTTCTCACCTCTTCAGTACTCCCCAGTACCCAGGGAACGTGCATCATCTCCAAGTTTGTAGCTTGAACGTTCCTAGTCTCAGGTTTTGCCACCCAGAGCCAAGAACATAAGCTTACCCCAGCAACTCCACATCTTCGCTGCAGCCTCCTCGTATCAGCAGGTTTCTGTATCTCTCACCCTGTGGATGTGAGAGTGAATGTGAGAGGCAGTGAGTAGGCCCCTGAGCTGGCATGGCCCGGGCTGGCAGCTGGGTCCCACTTGCAGGTAGGAGAGGGGGGACATCCACAATCAGTGAGAATGAGTTGGGATGGTTAAAATCAACGCCTGCCCAGGAGAGCAGAAAGAAGCGGGGCTTGTTTCATCCTAGGAACACATCACATGTGCAAAGCTGGCACAGAGGGGATGGCACTCAAGCAAAAATCAGAAGATTAGGAAAACCCCCCTAACTGCAGAAGTGGTGAAGCACATCAAGATCAGTTCAAAGGACCTGATCTCTCCCTGCAGGCTTCAAGAACGGATCACACCAGCATGTCCCCAGCTATGCTGTGTTTCTGAGAAGGATGAGATAATCCTTTTGGGTCCTTCCCTCCATGCTCCTCTCTTCTACTGAGCGAGTGAACCAAAGCTCCAGAGGGATTCTTCTTCATCCTTGTGGGTTTGCCCAGTGTTTTTGCCTGAAGACACTACTTTCAGCGCCAGGTCTCGGCAGCCTAACAGCCTGCTACTGCTCATCTACTGGAGCGGGGCCGGGCAGCTGCATGAGGTGCAGTTGCAACAGGACAATTCTTTCCCGGTGTGGGGGTAAGAACCATTATCTGCTCCACGCCCCGTGGCACAGCTTTTACAAGCAAGTGTGCAGCCCCTGATAGCATGGAGAGGCGCACCGAACCACACCCTCCCATTAAAATGAAAAGCTGGCTGGCTCTGAAATGCATTTACGAATAGAGAATTAAGGTCTGCCTTTGACTCCTTCCTGTAATGGATACTGCATCCCTGCTGCCCTGCTGGTGATGTGTGTTTAACCTTGGCACGGCAGTGCCACCCGGGGAGGCGCTGCAGGGAGAGGGGCCAGTGGCAGGGCTAGGACTGGAGGGCTCACCACACCCGGCACCCTCAGCCCTGGGCCAGGCAGTGCTGGACCATGCAGTGAGCCTGGCTGTGCAGAGCCATGCTGTGCCAGGCTATGCTGAGCCAGTCTGTAATGAGCTGGGCCAAGTTATGCCAAGCCATGCCTGCACCATGCTGAGCCATGCTGTGCTGTGCCATGCAGTGAGCACGGCTGTGCCGAGCCATGCTGGGTCAGGCTGTGCCATGCCAGGCTGTGCCGAGCTGTGCCAAGTTATGCCCAGCCGTGCTGTGCCACACTAAGCCGTGCTGTGCTGTGCCATGCGGTGACCCTGACTGTGCAGAGCCATGCTGGGCCAGACTGTGCCATGCCAAGTGGAGTCGGTCTGTGCTGGGCCGGACTGTGCCAGGACGTCCCATGCCGAGCCCAGCGGGGCCGGGCCGTGCCGTGCCGTGCCCAGCGGAGCGGCGCGGATTCCTGGAGGCCGCCGGCGGGCACATGGACAGGAGGGCGGAGCCCACGGCCCTGACATCACCGCTGCCGCCTCACCGATACC
>WTSP01008757.1:32780-42917 GCA_025331215.1 Actenoides lindsayi
CCGGACGGCTCCGCTCGCCCTCCCGCCGCCGCACCGAGGTGAGGACCGCGGGGGGACGGGCACGGCGGGATTCGCCCTTGCGGGGACGGCGCGGCGGGGCCGCATCACGACCGGGCCCACCGGCAGCGGGGCTCGAACGGGCAGCGGGGCTCGAACGGGCAGCGGGGCTCGAACAGGCAGCCTCGGGGCCACGGCGGGCGTGCAGTGCGGGGCTAGGGTGGCTCGGCTTGGCTCGGCTCGGCTTGTCACGGCACGGCGGCGCCGCCGAGAGTGGCCCCGCCGGGGGTGACCATCCCGGGTCCGCTGAGGCTCCTCCGCCGCGGAGCGCTCGGTTCCGGGGCCCCGTCCCGCCAGCACCCCCGGTCCCGAGCGCCCCGCGGTGTGCCTGGGGAGCGGGCGCCTGTCCCGCTCCGACCCTGGGCTCGGACCGGGGGGTCCAGACCGGCGCCGGGAGAGGTTCCCAGGGCGGTCTCGGCCGTGGCCGCCTCGGTTCGAATGTTGGGTTTGGAGCTGGGGACGGGACCCGGCCAGAAATTCCCCATGGGGCCGGTGTGTCCCAAATCCGGGTGATCCCCGGGGAGAGGACGGGGGGATGCTCGTCCTGGGTAGGTCCGGGAGGCTGCGGTGAGGGGTGTCTGCTGGAAGCGCTTTCCCGTGGCTGCCAGACAGGTCTGTGCAGGTACAGGCAACTCTCTGGCACCGGGCACAAACCTGCCTGAAAACGGAGCAGTTTTTGCTGTTCCAAGCAGACTCGTGGTGTGGTCCTTGAACTCGGTGGGGTAGGCACAGGTAGGGTTGTGTACATCAGGGAGCAGTTTGTGCTCAGGTTTCACTTCATTCTCAGCTCAACAAATGCTTTGAGAAGATTATTGGCTTCTTCTAGCCAGGGAGAAATCAGCACTGAGATATTGAGAAATCTTTGGGGAAATCTTGGCCAGGGCCCACAGTCCCTCAGAGGAGAGTGGGAAGCAGCCATGTGATTTCTGTACAGATGCTGGGACTTATAAAGGTACAAGGGTTGGATGCTTTATGGAGGGGACTTAAGTATTTGATCGGTCAGAGCAATGAATGATGAAAGCTATGAAGGAATTGGATAGGTGACTTTGTAGTAGGACCATCCTGCAGGTGATGTGACCTGGGATGGGACTGTCACTATCATGTGACCCTGGCCGGGGTGTAACCTGTGCCTGGGGGTGCAAGGGGCTGTGACATCCCCTTTGCTGAACAACAAGGAGTTTGGCAGGGTGTTCATGTTCATAACACCTGCACCCTGGTGAGCCAAGTGGAGGATGGGTGGGTAATGAGGACCCCAGATCATCTTCCTCGGTATAAAATAAATAAAAATTGCCTCCCATGGCAAGAAACCAAAACTGAAAGACGGTGGGAGAGAAAAACCATTGCCTACAGCATCAATACTCCTGTGGACTGAGGAGATGGAGCACTAACAAGATTTAAATACTACATCAAGATTAAGTTTTCTCCTCTTTTAAAATCACATTTGCTATGAAACAAATGTACAGTAATACAAGATCCCATAGTCAGTACACACATATTTGATTTCCTCTATGACTGTAAAGATGAAAATGTTGATGATTCAACAAGTCTCTATTAAAAAAAAAACCACACCAAAACCCAGGAAAACATGCTGTTTGAAAGCATAGTTTGTTGGGTTTTTTCTTTGCTTTTTATTTTCATTTTTTGTTTGTTTTTCTTTTTATTGCTAGGAACTATGCTTTGTCTGTGACCTTGCAACATCACACCCATAATAGAAGCAGTTTTAGATTCAGGGGAAACACATTTTTTCCGATGGTGGAAGTAGGCCAGCCACACCAGGTCTCTTGAGAGGTGGGAAAGGCACTGGCAGCTGTGGTATGAGATGTCACATATCAAGAATTAAAACCCACCAATTTGTTATCTGTAAATTTGCAATCACTGATGAGAATTAGCTTTATGTTAATCCTATTTTGGAGGAAAATGCTAATTATTTTCAAATTTCGATTTACTGCTTCTTCATAGGGTGGTTTTCCCTCCAGCCCTACAGTAGATTAAGCAGCTTTCCATCTTCATCTAAGTTTAAGTGAAATGCAGCTTTACTGAAAGGGTAAAACGTTTTGAAAGCATGTCAGTGACATGGGAGCTTACTTGCCGTTTCCCAAAGCCCTTAGGTACTTTGGGGCCTAAATCACTTGAACATTTTGAAAATTTTGCCCAGGGCTTAAGGAACTGAGACAGAAATTCCTCCCATCCTTTTTCCGGGTTCTCCAATTTTCAGCAAGTCTCTCTAAAGCCTCATATGTGGTAACGTGTATTTCCATTTAGTTCGCATGAATACATCACTGTAGTCTTTGGAAAAAATGTCCTAAGAGCTCCCCACAGACCGCAGGCTTCAAGAATCAGGGTCTGTAGATAATGTGTCCACCACTGAAGTATGCTGATGCCAACTGCTGGTCATGTAGATAGAAGCACTAATAGATACACATATGCACCAGACTGACCTTGTCCCAGCGAAGGTACCCCTGAGTTGGAAGCTTCTACTACTGCTTTATACCAAGGTGTTCTCCTTCCCAGACACCTCTCATGCCCATCACAGCTGCTCAGCATGGCAGGTCTGTCCGTAGCGTGCCTTGAACGTACCCCAGGGAATATCGTGTGATCAGGCAAAACAAGTAATATATTCACAAGGCAGGGTGATCACAGTAGTCATCATCCTTTCACGGTCCTTTCCTAGTGAAGCCACCTGCTGCCTTCTCTCACTTTTCCTCCCAGCTTCTCCCAGATAAGTAACACTACCTCTTCTTCCTCCTTTTCTGGTGGTCTCATTGTCTACCCGAAGGACTGAATTAAAATAGAGAGAAATGTAAAATAGATGGCCAGAATGGCATGCACACAGCAAGATGTTAGCAGCTTGTTGTCTCTTGACAGAAGGGTCCAGGTGAATTCACTTCCCTGGGCTGATCAGCGAGCCAGTGCAGGGGAAAAGGTGAAGCAGTCTGCCTCTGCTCTCCACACCAAAGTCTGTTTCTGACAGACACAGGCAGACAGCTAGGGTGGGAAGGGGAAGAAAGAGTGCTGTGGGGTCCCAACATCTCAGGACAGTGAGTTGGCTTTCAGTGAAGAGCATTTCTCTCCCACCTGTCTTCCTTCCATCTGGATCATCAAAAGGGTCAGCTGGTCATGTTTGCCCCATCTCTCCTGGTAGCTTCCCAGGAGCTGCTGGAAAAGGCAAACGAGGCAGGGCATGGCTCTACATGAGCTTCATTGCCTTTCCTGGGCAGATCACCATGTTTTCAGCACTGTGCATATTCAGCTACCTCTGTGCGCTGTGTGCTGTGCCTGTGCTCTGAGGGAAAAAAGCAAGATCAGCAGAAACCAGCCTGACCCCATGCCATTGGTTGTATCTTCCCTCCATCCCAACCTGATTCCCGGGCCATGTTCTCCTGCTGTGTGGTCCTGTGCATCCTCTGAGTCACTGGGAGAGGCAAAATCAGAAAGGCAAGGGAGTGCTGATCTTGGAGACCCTTCTAACAGGCACTGCAGCGCAGGAATAGCCAATCCAAATATTTTCATGCACATGCAGTGCAATTCATCTGCATCTTTCCTGGAAAGAAATAAAGAGATTTAAAACAGCTGGAGCCTGCCAGCTCCCTGCGGTGACTGCTGAAGTCAGGTCTCACCATCTCCAAAGCCCTCGAGCTCCCAGCAGAATGGCACACGCTGCCCAAAGAAGAGTGGGAGAAATTTTCCCCAGCTCAGTTCAGGCAGGAGCACCTCTTCCCATTGTGTCTGGCCACGGGGCATTATTAGACCTACCTGAGAAGCTTCCACCATCCAGGGCTTTTGGCTTCTTCTCTGGTCTGCCCAGTCTTTGGGGAGGGAAAGGCTCAGCAGTGGGTGAGTCACCATGAGATAGTCATGAACTTGGTAACAGCAGCAGGAGAATTAAGATCCCCCCAAAAAGCAAGAGAAGGTATATAAGACTTAAGCGTGGCACCTGAAGTTGTTGTAAACCACCCCTTATGTCACTTAAGAATGGTGAGATGATAAGCAGGGAAAATAACCTTAATCAGAGTCACATCAGCCAGATAAAGTCCTGTGCACTATGTCAGCAATCAGCACTGCTCTACCGAAACCCTATCTCGCTTCAGGTCTGTGTTCTCCATGGTCTTACCATGAAACCTCCAGGCTTCCCAGAATTTCAGAGTCCTATTTTATGAAGTTTTATTACAAGGCAGGTCCTTCTCAGGTTTCTCATTACCCTATCAACACAGCAGACACAGGCAGCGAGATCTTCTTGCAGAAGAGCAGAGGAAACTCTTCAGAAAAGGACTTTGCCACAGAGAAGCGGTACTGCAAAGGGGGGCCTCTTGCCTTTGGAGACAAATTTATGAGAGGCTTGGGGATTTGGGGATGTCAGTGGCAGAACTTGTTGGTAACTGTGCTTAGAAGTACATAGTTTTGATGGAAAGAGTGGGCAAAAAGTTCATTTTTCAGTTCTGTATCATAGGTGGGTGATTTTTCTGCTCAGCATTAATGTTGCCATTTAACCTTGAGAAGAGGGGTTGTCACTACAAAGTGACCACAAGCATTTCTATAGGAAAACTGTAGCCCAAATGTCTGAGCTTGTGTGGGAAAAAGAGAGAATTTTCCCTCTGTGGGAAATTCTGGTAGCCCTTTTTCCTTCACTTTCCCCTGTTTTGAAAGATGTTTTTGAATTTTGGTCACAGTGAAGAACATCTTGTGGTCAGGGACATACCTTTGGCTTCACTGCTGGCTTCCAGAAACAATGTCCTCAGTATTTATCAATGTTTAAACTGGAGAGTGTATGGAGTGAGGGGGGTCAGTGTCTGTCAGGCCATGTTTTCATTAGTGGGTGATGGATTAGGTAGACACGTACTGAATTTGTAGGTGACAGTGAGGTGAGAGGAACTGGAAACTTTTCAGAGGAAAGACTAAGAATTAAAGGTTGTGACAAATTGGAGATCTGGTCTAAAAAAAAACCAGGTACATGTTATGTCCTGTGTGGTAGGACTGACTGCCTGTGCGGACACTGGGTGAGCGACCGGCGAGGCAGTAGCTGTGGGGAGCCACGGGACAGGGTGATGGGCACCGTGGCCCATGAGTCAACAGTGTCATGCAGTTGTGCAAAAGCAAACAGACTGCCGGGATGAAGAAAGAGAAGTGGTACATTGGGGAAATGGTGTCTCTCCTCTGACCAGTGCCTTTTAGGGACTTGGTTGGAAAATGCAGTTCTGGGCATCCTCCAAGAAAAATGAGAGCAAGGAAGAGAAGCTGAGATGTCAGACACTTGGCAAGTAACAGGTCTGAGGAAAGAGTTGGGTTTCACTTGTGCAGGAAAACTGAAGGGAAATGAGAAATCTGTTCTCCAAATGCAGATTGCGTTTGCAAAGAAGGAGGAGGCAAATAATTTGCTGTGTCCTTTGGGGTAAGAGAGGAAGTGATGAGGTTAATTGGATCGAGAGATACAGAGGGGAGAAAGCTGGGCTCTACAGGAGGTGCGGAAGTGGTTTTAACAGGTAAACACCTGATAAATTAGATAATCAGATAAATTCGTGCCCTGGGGCAGGGATGAGGATTTGTGAATGCAAAGTCAATGGGTTGAAGAGTGGTGGCAGGGGTACATGCAGGAACCCCAGGAGCCCCACAGCAGATCTGGGGTCACAGCAACACCCCAAGTCCCATGGAAGGTCTGTCTCCACCATATCGCAAGGCATGGCCTCAGCATCCAGAGATGCCTGCTGGGGGGAGGACCATCTCCTCCAGGGCAGGTCCCTGTTCCACCTTCCCCACCCTCACAGTAGAGGCATGGGGTAAACAGCCTCCCCCGTTCCCCATCAGTGCTCCCCACCATGTGTGCCTCGTGGGTGAAGCAGCCGAAGGACAGCAGCGGGGGGAGCCTGGCTCCCTGCACTTCCTCATTCTCACAGTCTGGCTGGTGTCCCGGGTAGGTTTGCATCATGGCTGCTCTGGCTGAAGTAATACCAACGGCTGATATATTTCCTTTCCCAGTTCCTGGTTTGTGCCATTGTGGAGGTCACTCTGCTTTGGAAGGAGAAAGAGGGAAAGGAGCAGCAAGCCTGGTTTCCCTTGCTCCTTCCCTCACCTGCAGAGCAGAAGGGTTATTTCGAGTCAGCCTGGACAGGACTGAATTGCTGCAGTTAAAGCAGCTTTGGATAAGCCCTTTTCTTACTTAAATCTGTTCCAGTCCCAACAGGTATGTGGTACTTGCTGTGCTCCTTGGAGGGACACTCAGGTGTGGGAAGGAGACTCGAATGGTTTATTTTCTCTGGAAACAAAACAGCAGTAGCCAAAAAAGTGACTATTTCTGCTCACAGCCAGACCTGAATGGAGACTTCAGGTGCTGAATGCTCCTCTCCATCTGGGGCCTCTCAAGAGTTAACACAGCAGGAGATGACAGTAAGCACAGCACTGAGCAGAGGGCTCTGCAAACAGAAGCTGTAGGGCTTTGGCTTCATGGTTCAAAGGTCTCTTCATGCAGACTGAAAGTCCTCTAGGGGCAGAGATCACCCCGTTCCCTCTGATGTGTGTGTTTGTGGGACCATGCTCCATGGAGCCAGGTGCCAGCTGTGGCTGGCAGAGCCCAAAGGGACTCTCCTGATGCAGAAAGCACAACATTGCTCTGCAATGACTTGACCAAGGGCTCTGCTACATCATTTGATTCCTCCTGCGGCTTGCTGGTCTTTCAATCCACATGCTCATTAGGGCGTGTAGATAATAGTCATGTGCTTTATCTCAACTCCTGACACAAAAGCTGAAGCACAAGGCAGGCTCTGTGATGACCTCCACCGAGTTGAATCCACAGCTACTGGAGACTCAGTTGTGGTCAGTTTAAACATAAAACCTGACCTCGGGGGAAGAAAAGTGGTTGTTCTAGCCAAGGTGCTACTGGCTGAGGCTCTGTATGTGAGGTTGAACTCAGAAATGAGCTTTTATGCAAACAAGAACCAGTTTGGTCACACTGGAAAGGACCACTACTTGAAGATCCTAATGAGGTTACTGCTCTGTTCTTCAGCACAGTTTGACTCAGTGATATGTTCAAGACATTGCTTTTTTTTTTTTTTTATTAGAGTTATTGTAAAACTAAGTTGTCTTTTATCTGATAAATCTGAATACCAAGGCAGTGAAATAGGTCTTGATTTTTTCATCCAGAACTGAAGTGGAGCCTCATGCTTGCCACCACAGGTTCACCCTTCCTCAGGGTCTGCAACTCAAGCATGGACAGACTGTGAGTTATGGGAGCCAGCTAGGCTATCCTCCTGTACTGAAGGAAGTGAAAAGGGCCTGAAAAGATGGTCTTATTGTTAAAGGCATGGTCAAGGATATCAGGGTCTTCCCAGGCAAACTCGCTGGAGTCCCGTTATCATTCATACCTCGGTCTCCCACGTCTGTCAAAAGAGGATAACGACTGCACAGGCTCCCCCTCAGCAGTGAGGGGTGATCTGTTTGACAGATTGACTCTGCTGTGAGCCCAGAGACACCTGAGTGGACTCCTGCAGCCCAGCTCTGTCCAGAATGGCTGTCCTGCTGCAAAACCTGAGTGAGGCCATTCAGTGTGAGCAAAGAGGCAGAAAAACCTTGTTTGCCTGGCACTGAGCCTAAGTTAACAGCCTCTGATCCTCTGCCAAGCCTCAGGTGCAAAATACGTTGAATTATCCATGTTTTTCTTCTGTGAGAGCCCCTTCCCTCCCTCTGCCTGGACAACAGAGATTTGACTGCTTCATTTCACCCAGCTTTTGCCTGTCTTAATGCCATCCTTTGGGGCAGAAGTGGCCTTCTGGCCAGTTTTGGTAGGGTGCCTGGAAGAGGAGAGCTCCCTGTCTTGCTTGTTGCCCATCACTACTATTGTCTTGCAAATAATAGCAGTAATTGCAATGCAGCTGATCGGCAAACTGCACACAGGAATAAGCATACTAGAGCTGGACTAACATCCCTATGCGGTGATATAAGGGTGTCATTAATAGTCAAGCTGAAGGGCAGCTATACTTTGTATTAGATATTGTAATTAGGAAACTGCTTCCCAGTTAGGATTGAAGATAGTTTACTTCCACTGGGATTGGCTTTAAATCATCTGGTAGCTTCCTTGGTAAGAAACCGATCTCCTTGAATTGCATGTGCCATAACTCAGCAGAGGTGCAGTTTCCTTGATAGGGAAGATCAATGAATGAGGTTTATGGAAGGTTGCAGCATGCTAAAGATGTGTCCGAGCACCTTGGTATTCACTCTTGGCTTCCTCTACCTCTGGATGACTCCACAGCAATCTGGCCATGGCGCTTTGCACTGACTTTGGGTGGGTTGACCTTGCCATGAAGAATTGGCTTTAGGAGGGAGGGTTTTAAGCAGGTAACACATTGTCTACAAGTGCAGAAAAAAGCAGCATGAACATGGTAAGTCGTGGAGGTGGCGGGGGGGAGGGGGGTGGTCTGCATGCTCTGCAGAGATACAGAAGCAAAAAAAACTGTTGCCTAATCAGACACACCATTTCCAGGAATCTGTTAGGCAGAAACCACGGCATTTGTGTGGGCAAAATATGTTTACAGTGAAAGAGGGATTTTCTCCTTGTTCCTTGGGAGAATGTGAGTACATGACAGTGATGGCAATGCCACCTGCAGTGGCAGGCAGCAGCCAGCGGCAGGGACCCACCACAGCCTGTGCAGTAGGCACGGGTCCTGCTCCAAAGCTCTCATAGTCAGAGCATGACTGAAATAATCACACCAAAACCCACAGAAAAGATTCTGAGGCTTCTTACTTTTTAACTATCCTGCTGACTTCAAAGGCTGTTTAGCTCTGTCATCCTTTTTAATCACAATAACTGGAGACAGCAAAGCTGTTTATCTCCAAACATTGCCAACATCTCTCTACGTGATCAGTGGCAGCTACAGGACACAGAAAACACACTACAATAAAATTTGCTTGCAGCAAAATTCAAGCTCCCAGTGGGAGCATGGAGAGAGCTTTTGAGGTGCTTTAGATTGATTATGGAATGAGTCTGCAGGTAACAACCACTTTGTCACCCTGAATGTTGATTTCTCTCCCCTTGGCTGAGAGACAGAACTGTGTCTCTTTATTTCGGGATAACATTTTGTCTGTACAGGTGGTGGAAAATGAGGGGGGGAGTGTAGGAAAGAAATGTCGTTAGGCTGAACAATAGCATTGGCCCTACAACAAATAGTTCTGGCCATGATTAAATTTATGTGGAGTAAGAAGTTTTCTAAAAAGTAAATCAGTGAGGCTTTGATAAAGATTCTGATAAGAAGGGGCCAGGAAAAAAACCCATCTTTTGAGATAGAGCTGCTTTACTTCAGGGTAGGGGGTTTGCAGCACAGCTGGTTACGAGCGAAAAGGACTGGTGTTTCCATGTTGCTCTCCAGCATTCCCACTGGCCTGAGCTCCACTTGAAAGGTTGCTCTTCACCTCAAGAAATCCCAGGTTGTCCTTTCTCCCTCCTCACCCATGTGTTTCTTTTCCAAGCTGACAGCCCTTGTCACCTCTCTCACTCTTTCCCTATGTCCCTTTTCTAGGTTTATTCCCTTTTTTTGTTTTGTTTTTTTTTTTGCAGCGAAGTGAGCAAAACTGCAGTGTGCTGTTTGATTTTTCTTTTTTTTTATGCTTTTCCCACTAATTCCTGGGTAAAACACAATAGTGACTGTGATACACATGGAATATACCTAAGGCAGGAGTGTGTGCAGAGGCAGCAGCCTGGGCTAACCCAGCTGGCACAGCCAGCATCACCAAATCAGCCTTGGGGCACACAAACCCTTCTGCAGGTCTGGAACAGAAGCAGAGTGAAGTATGAGTAACTGCGTTTAACAGGACTCTCTTACTCATAACATGAAAGAAAGTCTATATGATATGTGGGGAGCAGATGAAAGGTGTTATTAAAGGGGAGAACTCACCATGCCTTTCTTTGACACTTGTTTTCTGCTGAAAGCACCTGTTTTCAGAGGTGCCCAGTGATTGGACAAGGGGCAACATTCACAAACTGGAACACAGGAAGATCTACCTCAACATGAGGAAAATCTTCTTTACTGTGAGGGTGACAGAGCCCTGGAACAGGCTGCCCAGAGAGGTTGTGGAGTCTCCTTCTCTAGAGACTTTCAA
>WTSP01008758.1:0-28326 GCA_025331215.1 Actenoides lindsayi
TTTTTTGTTGTAGTAATCATTTTTTCGTTTGTTTTTATTTTTTTTTTTTTTTTTTTTTTTTTTTTTATTTTTAATAAATTGTTTTTGGCCCCCCCCCCCCCCCCCCCTCCCCCATTAAATACAATATTTGACACCAGGAGCTTGAACATTCTGTATTTTCAGGGTTTGACAGATTGGATGTCTGGCAAATAACCAGGTTCATTGCAAATGAGCTGTTTACAAAATACATACTGCTTACAAATTGCTTTTACTTCTTTCTTCTACAGTTGTAATTACTCTTCATTACAAGAAAAGAAAAAAATAAGGGAAAAAGAATTCTATACCAGCAGATATTTTATAAAGAGTGTGACATATCTTATTCCTTGTGTCAGCCACTGACCTGTAAGTAGTAGCTCTTAGGAAAGGGCAGTGTGACCATTCTGCCTGTGCTGAATGTAGATTGTTGCATGAGAAGCCACAGTTTTTAATTTCCTCACTCTTATGCTGTTGACTTTGCAACCTATTACATTAACACAAGGTTTCTCAAGTATTTTTGCTTCTTTGTTTTCTTTTAGAACCAGTGCACACCATATTAAATGCATACTGGCTGAAAGAAGACATTTTATATTGTGTATGTTTATAATTCTTATTTTTACTAACTAAATGGAGAATGAATAGATTTGAGTGTGTAGAAACAAATCCAATTGTACCCAAATAACATATTTAGAGGTTTTTAATGAGTGAAATCTGTTAACATAAACTAAGTACATAAGCATACATATAAATCCCCATCAGGCTGAAAAAAAAGAACCAGAAGAAATTTTCTTTAAACCATAGGAAAAAAAGCTGTATATATATCAAGAACAAAGATTTTTTTTTTCAAGCCAAAAGGGGAACATTTTGAATTGAAACAGTCATAAATTTTACTGGGTAACAGGAGCACTCCAAGGTGTTTGCAAGACTGGGTCTCTATTTTTATAAGGAGTGTTACATAATACACAAGCGGAAAAGTATCCTATCCAAGTGGAAATAAAAACAAACCGCCTGCAAGGTGACATAACTCAGCAAAATATGAATCATTAATGTTGTGCTTGTATTTGCTGAGTATCTATAAAGGAGAGAATTTTAAAGGAGGTATTCTAGAAGTGCTATGTAATGAAAATCTAGACCTTGCTTATTTTGCAGCACCTTTACGTGACTTTTTACTGCCACAACATCATTTTGTCGAATCCTGCAGTGCAAGAGCAGTTCACTGATTCCCTTTGGGTGTTACTCTGTTGCTGTAATTCATATGGGGAGGTACAATACTGTGGGGGTTACGCTGTAGGTTTTCATGTGACTCCTAGTTTATGCAGTAAGCTATTGTCAGACAAGGTTTGCAGCAGTTAGTAAGCAAAAGGCATTGCAAAACTTAGCGTCACAGGCTCACCTGCAAAGAGCATAAGAAGGAGAACATCCTTAGGAAGCAAATTCCAATGTTCACCCAATAAATCTGTTGCCCTGACAGGATAGTAAAACGCTATGAAGTAGACCAGTGTTCCCAGTGGATTCAGACACACCAGCAATAACAATGTTTTCCTGGTCCTGTAAGCTTCAGCTCTCCATGCATGCTGAGGATATATAAGCAGCAACTTAGAGCAGGCTTTGAGATGCCTGTAAAGAACTGGAATGTAGCTTAGAAATGTAGAGGAATTAATACTAAATTCAGTAAGACTATGTAAGTAAATGAATACCACACAGCCTGCATCTGGTTGCAGAACCAGACAGGATAGAAAGGTGATCAGGATAGAAGCTCTAAGTCAACATGTATGTCACACAGGGGGATGCCTGGCTTTTTGAAACCCCTAATTGCCACAGAAATACAAATGTTAAAAACAAAAACTAGGCCTGGTTGCAAATTAGTTTTTTAGCGTAAACGAGCGCAGGGTGAAATTCAGTTCATTCTTGATGTCTACAGTCAAATTTATTCCTCTGTACTCACACCAGGAAAAAACCCCATGAGTGTGGTTTACCTCTTGCTCATTCACTCTTTTTTTTTTTTTCCTAGGGTTACTCTTTGGAAATTAGAGGATATGCAAGATATTATTTAAAATTACAAACCTAATGGCATCCTGACTTGTGTGCCAATCCAGTTATAAACTGGATTTGTTTGGTTGTGTCTCCATTAGAATACAGAGTAAGTATATTACTTTGTAAGAAAGCATCAAAATGTACAAATAATTTGCAATGTATTTAACATATGCACTGAATACAAATCTCAGTTAAATCACATTAAATTAGAAACAAAACCATATTCATATAAAAAAGACAAAGCTTGGTATAAAGGAAAGATGACTGCTCTTGATTAATCAAAGAGCTGTCAACACAGAAAGTGTATGGGAAAGAATTCTTTATCATTACCCAGGAAAAGGCATAACAAGCTCTTAATTTTAAGCAAAAAAGCTGAGAACCTAAGGCCAAAGGCCCACTGAATTAAGTTTCTTGGACTAAACTGAAAATCTTGGTCACGTTATTTTTGAGAAGAGATGATGAGTAGACAGAAAAAAACATCTTGAAGTTTGGACAGTCTATCTATAGTAAAGTCTCTATTATTTACACTAAAACTAATTTATGTTGGTAATTCCTGTCACAGTGAAATATTTGCAGTGTGGAAAAAGTATGGAAAATAGGATGCAAGTACACAGCTTTTTCAATCATCCTGCACTTGCCAATTTCTAGGGCTGGATAATGAATCTCTCCCGAAGACAACCTTCTCCCAGGACTTTTTTTCCCCTTCTAAAGAAAGTTTGGATGTGAATAATTATATTACATAGGCACTTTTTAAGCACTTACAAGAGGTATACATCCAGCCTAAGGAAGGTTGTCATCTGAGAAAATATGATACACTTGGCATTGTCTTTTCTTATGAAAGAATGTTAATGGCATGCTGGAGACCGCCAGCTATACCTCCCCAAGGTAAGGCAGTTTTCAAGGACGAATGACTCTACAAGCCATGAATGACTCTGTCCAAGCCACATCATTAAATATGTAATGATTATGGAGACCATATGTTTTTCTTGTTACAGAATTAGTCATTAAATTCTGCCTTTTCCAGTTGTAAACTGATCTTGTAGGCAGAATGACAACTTTATGAAGAAAATAAAATAAGCACAGAGTTATAGTCTTTTTCTATGTATATATTCTATGCAGTGGGGTCAGTATTTTTGCCAGCTTCAAATACTTCAGCAATACAGACCCACAAATTGTTCAATTTTTGCTAATGGTTCACCAAAAATTAAATAGAAAATAAATTCCCCAGTGGGCTGTGAGTGAAAATACATTTTAAAAGACAGAAAAACGCCAGATTCTGAATATACAGGATTACTTCAGGAATAATGGCTGTCAAATACATTTCACTCAACAACACTTCAGTGTTAGCTGGAAACTTCTTTACCAATCACAAAAGCAATATCCGACACACATGAGCAAGAATCTGGTAAAGTAACATGAAGCCCACCTAAATAAACAGCTACACCAACAGCAGCAAATGCACCCAACAGAATTTCTCCACAAAACACATATTTTCTAAGTAAGATTACAACCAGAGCTGATGCCTTCTCTGTAGCTCACCAGGTTGTTTCTATAGACTAAGGCAAGCATATTTTTTGCTTCTGGGGCACACACCTTGGTAATCTGCATCTGAGCACATCACAACCTATAGGAGCAACAACTCAGCTTCAGACAAGTCATACACTCAGCCTGGCACAGGCAGGATTTTTGGGAGGCTTACCATGTTTTTGAACACTTCCCTTGACTCCTCTGTTTCTCAGGATGGTCCTGCGTAGGTCAACCTGTGAACTATGGAAGTTACAATTTAGAAAGCCACAATTTGCACCAATGCCCTAAAAAATACTTAGCCATTGACTTGTCACAAGGCAGGCCCAGCCTTTTCTTTCTAAGCTTTTTCTGGTGCTGATATGAGACAGCACCAGTTTGCTCTGTATTCACATTAAGCTTCCTCCTCTCCATGTGTGTATCAGTAGATGTGAGAATGTCCACATCAGGGCTCTGTCTTCAAAAGTAAGCTACCTGGAGAGGAGTGGAGGTACATCTCTTAATACCTTGCTTTGACTCTTGATGAGTTAAATAACAGGTAAGAGTGTCAAAGAAAACTAAAGTATTAAGTAAGCTCTCTATGACTGTTCCAGCTGTGTTACATGATTATTTGGTTTCAACAAACATTGTCATCTGCTCTTCAGTACCATCAACTCTTTAATAAATTCAGAAAACACTGTGTATTTTGAAAATCTCCAGAACACCACACAAAGGACAAAGTCAGCTTAATTGTAGTTCAAAGTTCTGCATTAAAAAAAAAATTTAAAAATCCCCCAAGTGATGCAATATTTAAACACAATAGGAGGAGCTGTTGGGTCAAAATAGCTCCTCACAATCATCCTTTTAAAGTTCTCTGCTTAAAAATACTTACTGAGATTTCAATGGTAAAAAGGCTTTTACTCTTTGAAATAGGCTGCATAAAACCAGAGGATCTTAGTTTTTTCTAATTAAAATATATTAAAAAGTATATAAAAAATAATTTAAAAAGCAAAAGCAGAAAAAAAATTGCAAAGAGGACTGCAATACAGTTTTCAAATAATATTTTTAAAGAACTATTTTGAATTTAAATTTTTTAACTGCTGGAAATCACTAACACCCAGTTCTTGGAGGCACTACAGATATATAAAGGCCATTTACTGTATCAGATCTGACTCAAAATTGCTACATTTAATGGACACATTTAATACATAAATTTACTTAGACCACCTGAAATGATGTAAATCAAACACTAGAAGATCTGTATGTCCTAAAAGAGCTTTGCACTGGCTTCATCAAACTGACATAAGACTGACCCTTTTTATTAAACATGTGATCTTAAGCATAGACTGGATGTACACATTTTCTTTTTGAAAGAGAACATTTAAAGCCTGTTATAATCAATGGTATAGAGCAGAACTGTGATTCTGTTTCAATTTAAAATGTAAATATATTTACATTTTGCTGAAACAAATCAATGGACATATTTATCAAAATACTTGTATTTATATGAAACATTAGTGTGGATTTTAAACAGCCATGTTTTTGTTTCATTGCAGGACAACTTACAGACAGAGTATTGAATGAAATGAGTTATACTGTAAATCTCCATAGGTCATATAACTTCCTGCTTTGAGAAGCAAGCATTCTGCAAAGAATTACTCTCTTGGTAGGATGTGTGTGTTGGGAGAGTTTGAGCTTGACTAAAAGTTTGCCCCTGCAAACAGAATAGCCAAGCTGCTTAAAGCATATTCGAGGAGCTGTGTTTTACACTACTACTATTTTTCTATTAGGATTTGAATACCGCTCTCATATGGCTAAAAAAACCCCTCTTGGCCTGTCATTTTCTTTCTTCAGTTTCTTTACTGATGTTTACAATCCATAGCCAATGACTCAGAAATCAGGTAAGCAGACATGAAAACTCCTTCTAAGAAGCATCTGGGCACAAACGGAACTGCATGACGTCTTTGGCACCTACCGTTAAATGGGTAAGATTCAGAGCAAAAGGAGAGGTTGGACATGAATGAAATCATCTGGCACTTCTAGAGCTTAGTCCATTCCAGAAATGCTATATGGTTTGCCAAGATAGTGGGCTGAGAAGACTTAGATGGCCCTTTTCACTCCTCTGTTTATATGGAACCCTAGTGGCAAGGAAAGTATCAGTAATAAATGAATTTTTAAGAGCTAGAACCTGTCATACCTTCTAGCTTGACAACTTACTTGAAAATAACACTGCATAACACTGAAGTCAAGCAATAAGTTGTTTCTTTGTTTTACTTCAGGCAGATCTTCAAAGATACTGGGTGCCAACTGACACCTAAAGTATTCTGCTAGGAGGTACACCTCACTGCCTTTAGCAAAATCAAGCTGCCTGGATGGTCCAGAGGTTCTGTAAGCACATACCTTCACCAGACACTTTCCGGTAACTTCAATGCTCTGGTTCCAGGTGACTTACGTTGACCCACTGCACTACTGAGTAATGGACAAACTGGAAGGTTTGCAGACCAAAGCGTAACTCAACGCATAGAGGTTTAACAAGATCAGACATCAAATGTGCATCAAACAGCTTCTCTTCCATTGCCATGAGGTTGCTAGTTTCTTAAAAAGGCTTAAGAACTCCAAAAATTCTGCCTACCCTTGCATTTAATGAAACTTGCTAACTTCTTGAGGCTGTAATTTTTTATTTGTTTTTACTAAAAAGCAAGTTATTTCATCTGGCAGGACCTACATACTCACAATTTTTTTCTGAAAAGACATATTACAACAGCGTGTTTTAAATCAAAAGCGTCTCAAGCAGAACAATAAAAAAAATGTGCTTCAACATTGTTTTCAAATATTTATTAAAACAACATATGAACTTTTTTTCCAACCAAACAATGATTCTGCCTGCAGTATCTGTAACTTAGTAGCCTCATTACCCCAAATTGACAAATAGTCTGAAAACCCAAACAATCCTCCTCCTCATTCCCACTAGGCACTTTTGCTATTGTCTAGGAGCAAAAATAATTTTATTAATAGCTTAGCTAGCAAAAGTACAAAGGCACCAACAAGAAATGTCACTGTGCTGGCACAGACAAAACCTTTTTGTCCGCTTTCGAAACGTGTGTAGAAACCTGGCTCTCAAATTTGGGCTCTGAAACGACAATCACCACTAGGGCTCCTTCTTCTTACTATAAAAATCTGCATCAGCATTCTCAGGATCTGACATAAGCCTTTTTGGCTGGCTCTTGGGGGTTATGATAGCTTAGAGTCACAGATAAGCAAGCCGGGAAGAGTACAAATCCTGCCAGTATAGTTCCCGTCTTTCAAAACACAAATGGAAATCACAGCTTTAACTCACGTAGCAGAACAATGTTTAACGCGCTCAGAATACATACCATTAACAAAAGGTTCAGGAAGTTAATCGAGAACCAGAGGTCTCCCCCTGAGGGAGTGACAACAAAAGCAATCTAAACATCAGCTACACACAAGTCCGGACGTGGCTGGCGGGCACCGCAGTTCATCCACATTCACGGCAGGTGAGCCACGGCAGAAGAGGCGAGATACAAACTGATGACAGGGAATTGGAGACGAGAAAGTTACTGTGCTTTGTAACCAAAGATGAACGCTGTAAGCACGGGGCAATTTTTTAAATACGGGATGTTAACTTAAACATACCTCTAACCTCTCGGTTTATAGAAACGCGCTATTGGCTTAGGAAGTCAACTGCAATAAATAAGTTTTTCCAGGCTGAAGGCTGTATTTGCGCGAGGTGCTCCTTCCAGACAGAGCCCGACGCCGGGAGGCTGGCGGCGGGGCTGCGGGCGCCGCTTGAAGCCCCTCGCTCCCGGCGGGCAGGGGTCCCGGCTCAGGCGCGGAGATAGTCGTTCTTGAGGCGGCTGAGGCGGGCTCCGTGGCTGCGGACGGTGAGGGCGAGGAGGTCGTGCTTGTCCCGCAGCCCGCTGGAAATGTGGCGGGTCTCCCGGAGCAGGGCGCGGGCGTGCAGCAGCAGCCCCAGGAAGCTGTCGCCCAGGCGGGCCTCCTCCCGGCCCCCCTGCTCCTGTCCCTGACGGAACTTGCCCTCCAGCTCGCTCAGCGACCGGTCCGAGCTGGAGTAGGCGTCGCTAATCTGGGCGGACTCGCGGCGCAAGTAGGTGCTGTAGCTCTCTTCCCCGTCCAGGTCGTAGGAGATGCTCTTGCCGATGCCCTCCAGCACCCGGCCCGCGTCCTCCACCTGCCGGCCCAGCACCGTCAGCTCCTCCCGCAGGCTCAGCCCGTCGCCCGCCGCCGCCCCGCACCGCCGCTGCTCGCTCACCCTGAACAGCAGCTGGCACCGCTCGGGATCGTCGTTCTCCTCGTAGTCCCCGTCGGGAACGAAGTAGTGGTGCAGGGTCCCGTTGGACATCTCGGGGTACAGCGGGCCCTCGAAGTACCCGCGGCAGAGGCTGCCCAGGCAGCCGAGCCACAGCAGGCGCAGCGCTGCCGGCATGCTGCGGCCGGCCGCAGCGGGCAGCCTAGAGCCGGCCGGCGCCGCGCTGCCCCCGCCCAAGCCGCCCACGCCCCATGGGGCTCTGCCGGCAGCAGCCCCGCAGACTCGGCCGGCTCCGCTGCGATCCGGGCCGGGCCGGCCTGGGTCCGGTAGCGCAGCGCGGTCGGCGGCGCTCTGGGGCCGGCTGCCGGCGCACCGCCCTTAAAAGCGGGGCAGCCCGCGGAGGAGGAAGCGGCCCCCGCGCCGGGCAGGGCAGGGCAGGGCCGGGCCGGGCCGCCCCCCGCCCCGGGCATCGGCCGCTGGGCCCCGGCGGGTACCGCCCCCGGGCATCGCCCCCCACGGGGGAGTGGGGCACACCCGCACACCTCTCTCCCCTCAACATGCACAACCCCCCCAAACCTGGAATTGCTCAGCTTTTCTCCTTTTCCCATTAGAAATGACTCCTTTGCTACTAGTCTTAATTTTCACGTTTTACAGCAAGCACAGGGACTTCACAGAGCTCCAGACACGGCTTAGTCGCTCAGGCTGCATGGTTTACCACCGATTAAAAACTTGAAAGAGAAAAAACCATGCAGGTTCACATATAAGGAGTAACACAATAAAACTTAATAGGGTAAAGCTGGGGAAATGAAATGCAAAATCTGTTCTTAAATAAAACGTCAGATGAGTTTGAGAAAAATCCAAATACTGTTCATCCTACAGGGCTGAGTAGGTAAAATTTTAACCTTTTTTTTTTTTTCATGAAACAATATTCTCTGTGAATCTAGTAGCTGGACTACAGCAGGGTCAAACCTTTCACAGAACTAGTATAAATCTGTCTTTACTGCTTTTGAGTTGTTAAATCAAGGTGCGATCACACAAAGAAAGGGTCTGTAAAGTTACCGACTCCTTTCACATCATCTGTCTTCCTTCATGGAAAAAATCTCCAGCTAGCACAGATTATACCAAATCTTGCAGTCATCCAGAGTTAAAACTCCCACTGCTGTTCCTGAAGGCTTTGCATGCAGAAATATTTATGTCGCCTCTTTAATGTAAATATTTTAACTATCATCCTGATACTTTCTTTACTTGCTGTAAATAACTCTGATGCTTACAGTTAAGTTTATTGGGAAATAGGCCAGACGCCTCTGTTGTATTGCTGCTTTTTTCACTGTTACGTTGGACATTGTATATTACAGCCTTATGGGGCTCTACCATTTCTTACGCTTCAGACACCTAAGTTTCAAACCCTGAGTCTTGAGCCCCTTTCCTCACAGCGCTTCATTCTGTAATCACAAGCTATCCTGTCTCTGAGCACACATGATGCAAATAGCTGCTGTAGACACCAACTGCTCTTCTCAAGCTCCACAAACTGCTTTTTCACTCACTTGCAGTTCCTTGGGAGGCTTCAGTGAGGTCTGTATCTCCACATATCTGGCTTTGGTGCCTGTCTGCTGATTCTGTTCTCAGGTGCCCCTGCTACCAATGGCTAGGCTGGTAGGTTCCTGGCAACTCAACGATGGGCTTAACTAAGTGGCCAAGCTCTTTAAGGTACAGCAGAGGAGCACTGTATACAAGTTCTCACTGTCAGGGTGGCCTTTTAATACTTTCTGATAACCTGCGCTATCGGCGTTCCTGAGTATTTGCTTTTAGAGCCTGCTGAAGCACTTTATGTAAGTGCAGGAAGTCATAAAGCTAATACTTACCAAGAGACGAGCAAAAAAATAAACCAGCCAGTCAGCCAAACAACAGAAGCCTAACCCAGAGACAGCAAAGGTAGTAGCTGAGCCCTTCACTTACTGACTTGCTTTAAAGTAGTCTCTCCAAGCCCTCAAGTCAGTTCAGACCATGTGCATATACACCTCAAGGTGAGCAATGTTTGCAGAGTCCAGGCAACTTCTTTAGCACTGCTGAGAGCCCAGGCCAGACAAGCTATCCAAACAGAAACACTCTACACATTTGGAAACATTTTGAATTTGTAATTAAGTTCAGAAAACCCTCATATAAATAGGTTGGATTAGGCTAAGCTTTTGTGCTTCAGCTTTCTATAAAAGGTTTAAAGCTTATTCAACTGAGTCTGCTTGGCATTTGTCCTTGGTCCGTGTTTGCCAACAGGGGCTCTTTCAAACAATTTTATTCCCAGGATGCTCTTGTTTCATCTAATATTTTATTTGGTTCCCAAATCTTTGCCAGCAGTAGTACTTTATCTACACAAGTTTCCAACCCAGATGGTGCTGCTGCCAGTTGGCTGGTTTGGCTGATACTTGGGTTGTGGTGGACTCCACTTTTGAGGTCTCTTCATGGAAATGCCATATTGTAAATCACTCAGCTATAGCTTTGTCAGCATGGTTATACTCTCACTAGTGCCACAGTGGGTAAAAAATTCAGCCTTAAGAAATACTTTTTCTCCATCTCTTCATACATTAAGAGACTAAGAGGTGTCCATTGCTCCCTGCTACAGCTGCCGACTCCCTGCCACTGCTGTTTTCAATCCAAAATGCATTATCCAAGTTTTACTTAAATTTTACATCAAAATAGTCTCTCCCCAAGTAACACACTTGGAATGTCTGCTTCTAAAGGAAGTCTGCAATATGGGATTTGTAGCATTGGTGACTCAGTGAGCAAAGTTTTGGTAAAAGCTGGAACCTGCTGAAAGACATGCAATAGCCTGATCCAAGGCAATACCTATATGGTTAAGGATTACAACACAACAGACTTCTAAGTTTAACAGATGATTTTAACTGAAAAGCATCAAACAATGGAAAAGATGTAGGCTCACGCTGACAGAACAGTACTGTGCATGAGTAGCCATTATTCATTCCAAAACCACATGTAAAAGGCAAAGTCTTAAGGCTGCATTGAGATAATCTGAACTGCCCATAAAAGAATGTGCATGCAAATGAAAAGCAGTATTTTTATTTTTTTTTTTGAAAGATACACATTGAAACTAACATTTACCTTTATGCATCAAGACCTAGGTTGAAGGGTCCAATGTTTTCGTTGCAGTTAACGTCAGCAAAACCACCACAGCAATGCCTGAAATAACAACAAAAAAATCAGTGTCAGAGTTTTCCAAAGTAATTTCTAGCACTATCTTGGAGGCACAGAGGGCAATAAAACCAAAGGAGGACAGAGGAGAATTTCTTGGGAATACCAGAAATGCAGGGTGGAGAGAACCAGGGAGGGGAGCAAGCTGTTTTCTGCTGAACGTTGTGTTTTCTGCTGGGAACCCATAGGGGTAGTTGTATGAGATCAGATATCTAGGGAGCTTTTGGGATGCATCCAAGAAACAGCTGCTCCTTGTGGCATGCTCCCATGAAGGCCCTCATTGAAATCCTAGCATTGTCAAAAGGCCCATTGATTTCAGCATGACAGTATTTTACCCTCTGTGCCTGCTCAAGCATTTAAAACTTCCTTTTGCATAAAAATGAGGCAAAAGTGCTGAACACAAACAAAAAAAAAGCAGCAGCATACTGATACTGTCTTTTTACAAATACTTGGCATGATCTACTCTGCTGTGGTAAAGCCATTGTTTTTCCAGAGAGCACCATTAGGTTTATAGTACTCTAAAGAACTGCAGAATTTACTCCTCATAACCTCTTATGCAATAGCATCACAATCAGTTTCCAGTCCAGAAATTGCCTATAAACTGATGGCAAATACACAGCTCGGCACTGGATTTCAGGTGACACTTGCACAATCTTCCTCTGCACATAGTGCTTCATCTTGCATTCTTGGCTCATATGCGTTTACTATTTCTGTCATGTACGATGGTGAACTTTGCAGCATCAGAATGTTTCAGATGTAAATGGCCATTAATTTGGAGAACAGATATATGTTATATGGTCCTAAAGGCCCCACAGGCTTTAGGGTATAAATGTTATTTTCTGACTGCTGGCTTCTATTTTCCTGCTGCGGACTGTTCTATAGCTTTACATAAAGATACCTTGTCTGCAAAGGAGAGTAACAAATATGTGTGTGCAATTTCTAATCAGAGGTGTAATACTAAATACTTAAAGTGACATCAAGTTAGGTGGGCATGAAATAGTCCATGAATGAATAATGCCTTCTTTTTTTTTTTTTTTTGGTAGGAAAATTGCTGTATGAATATACCATAAATTCTGCAGAATAAAGACAGATTTGTAAAATGAAACTTCTATAATGCACTTAATATTCATTCAGTATAACTTTGGAATACAACAGAAATTAGGAGTGAATATGCTGAAACATGAACTGGACTGTATGTTCCAGGACCAGCACACCTACCTGTGTGTGCAGTGAAATTTTGAATTTATTAGAAAGGTGAGATTAATTCAGAATTGGAACAGCTGAACAAGAGATTTCTCAAATACAATATTGTAGAGAAAAGTGCTTTGTGGTTACGTATGTTTAAGGCTGACAGATTCTGATAACCCTTTTCATCACACATTTCAGGCTGAAACCACAGCTGTGTCTGGGCATAGAGTCCTCTGAGTCCTTTAGCACTGTCTCCTCTTGGATAAGCAAGAAAACGGAATTTAAAAACCCACAAGTAACCATAGGAAGTATAGGGTATGAGGATGAACCTGAATACAACTAGTAGAAAGGGTCTGTATATTCTTCTGAGACAACCAGCCTGACAAGTAATATTGAATCTCCTTCAACTTTAGCCAACAACAAAATGAGCTCAGCATTGGCAGAAAAATAAAAAGATTTTGCCACAGCCTGTCTCTGTAGTGGGTGCTGGTTTACTTACGTAAACAGAATTTGCTTAAAGCCAAAAATTGAGGATGTACTCAGGTTACTTTTGAAAAGAGAAGTGATGCATAGGGACACTTCCTAAGAAGGGAAGAGGTAAAAGGAGAGATGAAGAGGGAGGAATATTTACTGGTATTATGCTAGTACAGTTCTTGTCTGTTGATGTAAAACCTCGAACCCCAAAAAGGATACCACTAGAATTTCTTCAGCAAGGTTCCCGAAGTGGAAATAACAACACTTCCTCAGTGGAAATGAAAACACTTCAAAAAAGCCTCATCATTGGCCAGCACATGGAGAATTTTTCCCATTACTGCAAATGTGGTTTGTTACAGAGACAGCGTATCGTGCTGCTAAAATGTTGATTTGATTTTCAGTCCTTTCTGTGTAACATTTAATGCTCTACATGAACATGAAAAGGCTGCATGTGAAAACATATACTTTGCAGATGTTAGAGAAATATAGTTCACTAATTATTCATAATAACCCATTCTCCTTGCTTCTAACCTGTTAGGAGCAAAATAAGATTTATTTTAGGAATTTGAAAAAACATAAAACTCTTCTTCTCTTTCCTTCTCTCCCTCTCTTAAAAAGTAGAAAAAAGCTTAAAGCCTGACATGTTCCATTCAGGCAGGGTTGGAAAAAGAATTTGAATAAAAACCCTGAAAGAAATCTAAGAGAGTCTGGTGGGGAAATGTTGATGTCATTTCCAATGGGATTAATCCATTGATACAGATGCTCAGCATTTGCAGTCCCGTGATCTGATGTATTCGTTTGAGGCATGATCTTGAAAACATATACATTTTCTGAAAGCTGAATTACTGCAGGCCTATTTTTAGGTTGGTTTGCCAAGAATTTAACTAGATTTTACACTACAAAATTTCCAGTTTTGCCACCTTTATAAGGATGGCATTTTCTGATTTACACATCTAATCTTAGGTTTTAAGATCAGAGATGAATTCCTGAAAAAAAAGCTAGATCCTGATGCATTCATTTTATACTGATTAGTCAATAAGTTTCCATTTCTCAATCCCTTCAAGTCCCTGCTCATTTATTTAGAGTGGGAGACTCCATGTTCAGGCTAACCAACTGCACATAGTTTTATTATACATGTCTCAGCAATGGCTTAGCCTTTCTACTCCCTGCCTCAGATAAACCTCAAATATTAATAATAGTATCCTTTGTGCAGGTAAAAGTGAGAGAAGATGGAAAATGACAAAAAAAAGTATCCTAGGATTTAACTGGTTTAATCTCCTCTCTTCCATACCATTCATAATGTAGCAAATAAGAATAAATCGAAACATGCTTCTATAGTAAAATTCACTTGTATTCCCAGATCTGTTTCTTAGGAGTTGGAAAGTGTCCTTTTTGTATCCTAACACATTCACTCAGATTTTTATTTTGGTGTTTTTAACATTGTATTAAATTTAAAACTAGACTGACTTTCTATTTGAGCAGCATAAGGCCAAGCATATGGTTTCAACTGAAATACACCAAAATCTTCCTGATTAAGAAAAATAATTTAAAACAAAAAAATCATTCC
Organism: Actenoides lindsayi; assembly: GCA_025331215.1. Taxonomy (NCBI): domain Eukaryota; kingdom Metazoa; phylum Chordata; class Aves; order Coraciiformes; family Alcedinidae; genus Actenoides; species Actenoides lindsayi. The sequence continues at coordinate 14,274 of WTSP01008758.1, forward strand.
CTTTAACAAATATTCTTATAAAATTCTATTTGAAGAAGCAGGTGAAGGGGCACTATTTACAGTCAGCTCTATATTTATTTTTGTACAGTCATGGTTGACTGTTCCACAGGTTTTTTAATGACTTACTGCACACAGAGCACTCTTTCAGCAGCCCTAACACTGCGCTATTCTCCCTTGCCAGAGGTTGGTGCAGAATATCGATAAGGAATTTATACCTCCTGCTACAATCTATGGCTTTTATTCAGAATGTCATGGCTTAGGAACCAGCATTCGAGATGACTTGCTTGTGACTCTGCAGGCCCTTCTGCAGAGGGTGCAATGGGCACGGGTAGGACTTGCCTCTACAGCTTGATATGGAGCTCCAGCACAGTTTTTTTTCTGCGACTGACTTCGAACCAGAGTGCACATGTTGCTCTGCAGAGCTGCAGGAACACTACTCGTCTGTTTTCATGCTTATGGTCAAGAAGCAAAGACATATGATCAGCTTTAATGGAAAGAAGCTGGACTGAATAAAGTTTGCAGGCTTAGGAGATGTTACAACTTTTCCAACTTGGTTGCCTTGGATGAGAAAGCCCCAGACTTGCTGCTGGCATTCACAGCCTCTGAACACCATGTTTATTCTCAAAAATCAGTCTGTTCTGGTGCTTTAATCTCACTTGGGTTTATGTTCCTGCAGCCTGTGCCAGTTGATCAATCTGCTTTTCCCTAGGGACTGTCTTGCTGGGGCACTGGAAAGCCCAAGACAGCAGCTCTGTAGTGCCATGGCAGTCGTGGAAAGGTTTCTTCCAGGGCTAGACAGATGATGCCTGAGCATACATTTGCTGAAGGACCTCAGCATGCAAATCCACAGAAGCATGAAGAAAAGCAGCTTCCCTCTGGTAACAGAATAAATGCTTCTGTTTTACAGTAACCAGCTTCAGAGGCATTTAAAACACTTCCCTATTTGGAGCTCTAAGAAGGTTCAACTAAACTAAAACAATGCTCTGACAACTGTTTGAAATGAAAATTAAGAGGGTACATTCAAAACTGAGAAGTGTCTGGAAGGCAGGGTTGGACAACAAGGAGAACACCTCCATGGGTCAAACAGCTGCGATATGTACTGTCTGTCCAGCAGCCTTTGCAGCAAAGAGAACCTGTCTACAGCTTTGGGGATGCTTCTCCTTCTCTCCCACTCTTCTCCCAAGGAAGAGCCCTCATCATTAAGCTTCCAGTGTTAAATCTGCAGGTAGCAGCAACAATGGCCAACCAGAAAGACAGAGCAGGAGTGCGTGGCCTCTTTCACTCCGTTTTCCAAATAGCTCAGAGCAGACACATTCAGAAGCACAAATATTACTTTGAAAAAACAGGCAATGAATAGTCCCCTTTCTGGCTCCCCTGTTGTATAGAGTGAGATAACATTCACCTTCGGGTACTTACCTGTGTTCACATACAGTCCTAACAAACTTGGCAGGACCAACCTATTCTGAGTCCTCAAAAGACAAGGGTCTGAGGAAGGAGATATTTTCAGTACAGCCATTCCCACCAATGGGTCACCCAGGTGAGGCAGCAAGTTTCAAACACCATGGGTCATTTCAGAGGGCTGGATATAGGTTGAACTTATGTCCCTCAAGGCATCTCAGCCCTTTTGCCCTTTCCCACTAATTGCTGTAGGCTTCTGAAGCTATAATGGTCAATTTAAGGGTAACCCACAAAATAATCATAGCAATTTTGTTTTACCACCATGTCTTTTCTATTTAAACCACATGTAATACTATAAGCTGACCATATCAGAACAAAACATAGACAAGTATAAGCCACCAAAAAAAAAAAGTGAAAATAGCATTTTCTCACAATGACTACGAAGATGATAAAGACAAGCATGGACAGAGATGCTTGCAAATTAGCAAAGAGAATATATATCAGAAAAGTGGTTTTTTTTCATTGATTTAATGGTGAGTTTTAGCTCAATATTATCTTTCAGGAAAAAATCCATGTAAAAGATCAAAAGTTCAAGGTGTTGAATAACTTTTAAGGCTGACAGCTGTTTAATATAATCAAAACATTGCCTTTCAGTAGTGTAATGTACTAACAAACCAATATCCAGGGTTTCTGCTGCTCAAACCACTCAGACATGAAAAAGAAAGTAAGAAATCTTTCCTGAAAGCTTTGCTGGATCCCAAGGCCCACTTGGATGCAAGCTTGGATGCTCCCATGCTGGCATCAGTCAGAAGTACCAAGGCTTTGTCCAGCTGCTTGCTTGATTTGTTCTCGCTGTGCTTGGGCCAGCTATAAACAGCTTAAAGGCCTGTACAAATATGCAAAATCAAAAGTATATCTAAGTAGGAATAGTAATATTTCTTTCCCTCCCTGCTTCTCACTGCTGTTGTGTCAGATCCCAGACAGTGCTTGCCCTCAGCTAAGTAATACGCGCAGCCTCTGTCTGGCACAGAGAGGGGCAGCCTTGGCAGACTGTCTCACTGCAGGGTGTTCAAGGCACTTGATCTGGGTTTAAATCCAGTTTAAAATGTTTCTTTGATCAGATTGAGTGTGATTCCTGCAATATATTATAATGTGGAATAGTTTTAATTTTGCCATCCATGCCTAACCTGATCCAGTATGCAGTTTGGGGTATTTAGCAGGGAAATCTGGTTTGCCCTTAGTGCTTAGGAGGCTGGTTACCTCCTTGAGAAAATATCATGACATCCAGGGAAGCACTACAAGTAGCAATTCATAGATTTTGGGGCTTTAAGACTATTTTATAAGCACTGGCACATTCTCTCTTTTTATTGGCTCATCCCCTTGTAGAACACATGTAACACTACATACATTTTATCTTACTGCTTTTTGCAAGGATTAGTTAGTGGGGTTTTCTATGTGTAAACTTTGACTTTTGTGGACCGTATTTAGCAACGGGATCCTGGCAGCGTAATTCCTCGTAACCACAGGGAAACTGTGACTTCTGTACCAAGGCTATGTGAGGATGTATACTGTGTGGTACAGTATGAGCAGAGCCCTGGTTACTCTGTTCAGCACACCGCTTAGAGGCATGGCAGTAGCTGTACAGCTGAAATATTTTCTTTCCCTTTCCATTAAGTTTAAACCAGAAAAAAAAAAAAAAAGACTTAACTTCCTGCCTTGACATCACTATGGAATATTCAAACCATATACATCTCCTCATTTTAAAGTCAACTTCCCCCTGCTGTTTGAATGTAATCCCTTTTATTTCTGAGGACAAGAAAATGTTCAGACAGTGCTTGCCACTAATCCATTCCTTGCACTTATTCTTAGCCATGCACTCAGATAGAAACCCTCTACAGCAATATCTCTTCTGTGTATATATATATATGTGTGTGTGTGTGTGTGTGTGTATGTATTTATATAGTCCCAGGCTTATAGTGCCAGAGTTCTGACAACTTGAAAGCCTTGTAGCTCATTATGTAGCTGCCCCAGGCCTTCATTTCACCAAAGTTTCATACTTTAACCACAGCCTTTATTCCCCACCAGTAGACGATGTGCCAGCTTCTGTGGCTGCTGCCACCTACGTGTCATGGGGCCAGCTGTGCTGCCCGGATGCTCCCACACCAGTCCAAAGCCATCACTCCCGCTGCCTGATGTCTGGGCTGGTGCCGGAGGAAGCCTTCAGCAGCTCCATTTGCATTTGCAGCTCAAGCAGCTGTTCCTTGTCTCCTCCAGGAGATGGGCAGTGGGCCAGATCTCCCTGTGGTCAAAGCAGCTGGTTGGACCATGCTGACCTAAACCTCAAATGCCTTCACAGACCAGCCAACTCTTTAGCAGCCACATCCTGCTCTTAAACAGGAAAGAATCTTGGAGAATGGTTGCAAACCATTCTGAGATACTCTGTGGGAGATGTTTCAGCAGGATGAGAGCTCAGAGGGCCTTTAAAGGTACTCAGCACACACAGACAGAAGCAGTTTTGTTCCTGTTGATGCAAATTATAACAGTTCACTAAGTGTCTGTGCAATGGGCAGAAAATAGGGCTGCTGAAAGTTTGTGGTTTTAGAACTGAGCATAAGGCATCAAAGTGCAGCCCAGAAATTCATCCATGCCTATTCCATAGCAGGTGGAGTTCAGGGCTCCCCAGTCCGTCCCAACACTGTGTCAGCCTTCATGAAGATAAGGTTTACTGCTATAGGCCATGGAGAAACAAGCTTCTTTCCCCTTTCCTCTTTGCATTTATCCAAGAAAAAAATATAGTGGCTTCTAACTAAGAGTGGGATGAGATTCACTATTTTTACCACTTATATTTCTTCTGAATTGCTAGGTCCTTTTCTCCCTGCACTACATGCAGCACATGATGCACAGATGTTACCCCTCCACTTGCTTATCTTCCTTAAATAATTATTTTATAATTCTCCTTAATAAGGATATCTGTTCCAAGACAGTTAGCATATGACTCTGGAAGAAGACAGGACCTCAGTTTGATGGATGTCATAATTATTTAGGTGCAGCTGCATGCTGCACATCAACTACGTGACTGAAGATACGAGCTAACAAAGATCAAGCTGTACTATTCGTGCTGTATTTTTGTTGGACACTTGCTCTTCCTAGATAGCAATGGGAAGCTGTCTTGTAATTGCATATATACTCTAAATATGGCAAATCTCTCTGTGATCCTGGGTGCTGCCTGAAATGAAACATATAACTGAATTTTGAAATGATGGACATAGTTGCATGAATCCAGTGATTTCTGAGAACTGAAAGGGTGTCAGGGAAGAAACACATTGGTTTAAAGAAAAAAATACTGCCATCAGGAGTTCAGCTAGACATGCCCTTCTACCTAATTGCTTGTTGAAGGTATAAATCCTCATCCTCAGAAGAGTTATCAGAATGATAACCTTGGAGACTGAAAGACATTAGCTGATAAATCAGAGATTCAGGCTCCATGCTGGGGAAATCTGTGGGATTACTTCTGTCTTTTCCAGCATTCATAATGAACTGGGTATACAGGCACAGCTTCTTGACCTGTTATCTCAGCAGTACTGATAGCAGCTATTTGTGGCCAGATGTCAGCTGAAGATAAATGTCCAGGTCTTTATCGAACTTCGCTCATGACACTGCAGACTGCCATGAGTTCTGGACTAGAAAGGCTACACTGCAAGCAAATATCGAGCTGGCTAGTTCACAGCTAGCTCCTGCACCAGCTATCACAGCCATGTTTATATTAACACCGCTAGAAACACCTTTTCAAACTAAAAGCAAAGTTCCATCCCAATATGGGGCAAAAAAAAAGGTATAAAGCTAGCCTGGAATTGGTAAAAGCGTCCTGCCTGGAAATATGCTGTAGGGATGATAACAAGGGCAAGGTCAAACATTTTGTCTTTCATCTGTTCACTCTTTTTTTTTTTAACTACATCCACTACGTAATTAAATCTGAGTAGTTTGTATCACAGTGGCACTGAGGGAGCAGGGCAACTTCAGCCTATGTTAATATTTCCTTTATCACCAGCTGTTGTCAGTGAACCAGAAGCAATGATGAGGTGATAAAAACCCAAGGACACCTTTATTGAGAGCACACACCAAGGAACCAGGCAGGCTAAAGAACCCGCCTGGTAAGTTTAAACCATTTACAGAAGGTTTCCAAGGAACCCAAAGAAAAATTAAATCCCTGAGCCAGAATCACGCTAATGAACACCACCTCCCTCCCCTAAAAAAACTCAAACAAACCTTTTCAGTCAAAACCCCAGTGCTTTTGGCTGTTAAGCTCTTTAAAACAAAATACCTGAGAGGAACAAGGCAATTTTTAACAACAGTTCTAACAGGTAACAACTGAAAAAAAACATCCCTCTGATTCAAAGTGGCTGAGACCACTTCTAAAAACAGGCACGTGTGCTTTTTCCTATCCACTGCAGAGGAGGCTGAACAGGATTATTTCTCTGATACTTTCCACTTGTATGTAGGAAAATTGAGCATTACAAATACAATAGTTTAAGAGGTCTTTGGGTTAGCGTAATCCTGTGCTTTGGTATAAGGTGACACAGTCACAGTAGATTTGATGGATTTGGAAAGAATGGTGTCTGAGAAACCCATAAATAGAACTCACTAGGATTTATTTCTATTAGGAGCTAGTCATTCCTACTTTACTTATGCTGCTTGTCTTTTCCACTGAGCTCCTGATATTGCAGCCATCTACTAACTGGGTGTACAATCCCCTCTCATCATGGATCTTGTGTCGGCCTTACCATTATCCAGCCCAAAAGAAGGCATGAAGTCCAAACCAGCTTAACCCCTGCATACACCAAACTGCTGGGAATGTAAAAAATTTAAAACCAGACTGATGTTCCATGGGGCTGTTGGTTACAATTCTTCTTATCTCCTGATGCCATTTCTTACTTACTTTTCACCTACAAGCTCTGCTTATAAATAATACCCTGCAGCAATAAGTTCTGGCCAAAACCCCCAAAATTACAGTCTCTCCCCAGAATAACATAAATTAAAAGCTCTAAAAGAGCTCTTTTTTAGATAGACTTCAAACATATTTATTTTTGTCAAACCTAAAAGATTTAATCTTATTTTGTTTATTTTTCCAATGGATGAGAAACTTTCTGCTTTTTGTGGGTTTTTTTCTCGGTGTTTCCCTTTTCTTTTGGGAAACCACTACTTTCTGTATCTTGTTTAACAGTTTAGTCTAAAATATTATATTTCCTCAAACAATCTTTCTTACATTTCTTGCCTCTAACCAATGTTTTGAATTAGCATACTGTGGCTTCAAGCTCATGTGACCAGGAAATAAAGTTGTAGAGCTCTGGTTGTGTAATACAATTCACTAAAGGCTGACGAGCTTACTGTAACGATAGCATTTTCCTGTAACAGCCAGTACCCTTTTCTCCTTGCAGTTACTGCCATACCTTATATGTCTTATCTTATGTCATACCTTATTATATAACGTCATACCATATATTTGTATAGCTGCTAGCAGTTTCACAGTTCCAGTGCTCCTGGGATAGGAAGCAAGGATAAATTGAAGAAATAAAGACTAGACTATTTTCCATATTCTTCATGCCAGGGGGAAAAAACCCAACCCTCTAGGTGACATAATCCTCTGTTTAAAACATCAGTTACAAAGGGCAAAACTTCAGTAAACATCCAGATGAAAAAAAAATTAAAAATAAAAAAAAATATCATGTTGAGATTGTAGCATTCTTCTCATAGCAATGAGAAACTGTCATGTTCAGTTTTCCCAGCATGGCTCCCTGACTCAGTTGTGGCAGTTTTGACCAGTCAGGGATTGCAAAGCATTTTCACTTTAAAGGTCAGCTGTTTCAGGGGCTTGAACTCCGTCTGCACTGAAGTTTAATATGCATTGTGTGGTATGCTGGGGGTAGGGGCGAGGCTGCCCAGTATCAGACATTTGGCTCAGTGAATCTTCAAAGATATATATCTCCAAATTCTTATTTTTTTTTCTTAAGCTTGACATATTACAGCCATTCCAATGCATGCAGACTCAGTGATCTTGTTCAGGCCCCCAAAGAGCATCCCCAGCTGCTGCAGAGATCTCATTCTCTGGGCAAGGCAGCACCACTGCAGCTGATACTCAGAAAAAGGCTTTGTAGCTGCAAGTCTCAGAGCAAAAAACTGGCATTATATGGAAGAGCTGGAGTGAAAAAACTTTCTACTTCATCAGTTCATGCCTGAGTACCTGTCCTCTTCATATAGCACAGCATAAAATTGGCTTCAGGCAAACACCTTTACACAGAAACTTACAGTCTCAATGAAATTTTTATGCTTTGACTTGTGCAGACATACAATAAGCCATGTCTTTTCATCAACAAGATAACCCTGCTATTGCTACTTTGTACTCACTGCCTTATTTTGCAGGAAACATTTGGGTTTGCATTTGTTTATGGAAAGAGAAAAAAGAACAGAAAACTGGGAAAATGCTTTCTCTGTCAGCACTGTAATATTAATAGAGCTTGCCGTTTCTCTCGGCAATAAATAACAAGCCATTCCTTCTGTAAAAAAAAAGTAGCAAGAACACACCCTCAGCCAAGATCATTGCAAGTAGAAAGGCCAAGTTTCCATAAGTGCAAGACTACATTAATTATGTCTAAACAGTCAACAGCGTTTGCAGAAAGCAACTGATCTCCTTCGGAGCTGTTACTTTTAAAATGTATTTTCAGTGCTTGGCTGAGCTGATCAGCAAAACAACCACTGTTCTGAAGCAGGTCTCTTTTCAGTGGGGCTGGGAACACTGAAAGGAGAGAGCAGGGCAGGGGCAGGTCCCACACACCCAGCTGCAGGGCAACCGAAGCGCCCGGCTCAAGATCAGTTTCCTCTTGAATAAAACAATTCTGCCTCGAATCTCTGGCCACACTAATTTAGAGAAAGAGCTTCAATTAGCTGTTGCTAATTCATAGCTGCGAAATATTGCTATTCAAGCCTCCTGTGGCTTAAGTTTCTTTTAAAATCCATATATAGTTACAGAATGCCTGTCTAGCAAACCTGCTGATCTAGCCTAGCTCCTTCCTTTGGAAAGTCTGACATATGAAGCAGCTCTGTAAAAAGTTAAAGAGGCAGTATCAAATGTACTTGCAAAAATATTTTTTTTTTTATATATAATTGTGTTTACCATCTGTTGCTAATCGGATAGAATTTCAGGAGCCTGTAACTGATCTCTTTCTTTGTGGATCTGGCCCATTGTTCAGGAAGTTGGTTACCTGAGGGTTTAACTCCAAGAAAGTGCTCTAAACACAAACTTTTTTATATTATGAAATGAAGAGCAACCGTGTTGCTATTATTTTTCGTTTGTTTTTTCTTCTTTTTGTGCACTGCACAAACATATCAATTTCTTTTGCAAAATAAGAAAATTCTTAATTTCTGAATTTCCTAGAAAATCATATTATAAATTACCATACGAGAGCAGGACGTGCTTGTGCAGTCACATATGACGTGTGATGAAGTTCATAACCTTTTTTTTCTGTTCTTCCTGAGACAGAGCATGAGATTTGCTATTTTTTGCCTCAGCCAGAAGGTACTGATTCCCTGTTCAGATTGGAGCAATTAACCAGTGTAAGCAGCTGTTTCTGAAGGGAATTAAGTTTAATCACAGTGTCTAAATTAAATTGCATTCATTGTATTTCTAACATGCCATGGCTAAGCTTCTTGCCTGATGAAAAATCAGACAGAAAGAAAACACTATCCGGAAGATGGCAATGTCTTTTCATGTAGATGAATGGTTTGGTGGCAGCCCGTCAGGATGTGAAAGCACTGCCAGTGTCACATTGGCCTTATGCAGATCTGACCCAGAATGGTTTCCACATCATCCAAACAGCCCAACAGCAACCAACAGAATTTTATCAATTATACTAATTGCTATATACTATTAATAAGTGAAGTTGCGATGGCATTTTCATCTTTGTATTCACTGCCACAATGAACTGATAGTGGAAGAGAAATAAAGCAAAGGTGGTGTGATGTAATCAAAATATCTCAATGCTGAGAAAATCTGGAAGCCTAGTTCTCGACCTTTACATGTGCGCTTAGCTTAAATATAGGTCTGCCTAAATATCTGTTGCTCAGGAGGATACTTATGACCCTGCAAGTTAAAAAGAACTGGAAAATCATGGTATTATGTCTTCTACCCATACCACTTTCCCTGCTGAGTTCACTGAGCAACACATGCACAAAGGCTGTGATGCTGAGCTGCTTTCTCCTCCTCCCCCAAAACAAGAACATAATTAATCACCTCCAAGTGTCTCTAGACTGACTGCCTTTGCCAAGAGCCCAGGGAGAGGGGACATGAGCTGCTGTGCTCCTTTGCAGGAGGCTGTGGCTGGTGCTGGTAATCCACCTCAGCAGCACTTGGATGAGAGAGCAGCTGCTTTGCAACTCCTGGAAGGCAAAGATGGCCTGGGGGCCAGCGTCTCTGGTTCGACCCTCAGCAGTCACGGACATGTATCACTGTGTCGTGTGCCACAGCAACAGACTTCTACACAGCTGCCAAATTGTATTAAAAAAAACCCTCCAAACCACAAACAAACACACAAATAAATAAGGTGCTAATAGAACAAATGCCATTTTTCTTGGGTTCGTTTTTGGTTTTTGGGGTGGTTGTTTTTAAATTAGTCCTAGATCAGATTACAGTGAAATATTTTCCCAGATTACAGCCATGTGCATTACCTTTTTCCCCTACTTGCAAAGAAATGGTTGTCTTCCTTATTTCAAGGATGAAAATCTTGCACTCCCATAGCTCTGTGTGTACTTTCACCAATACATGCAGGTTTTGGTGCTGAAACACTATTATTTTTCCCAGACTACCAAAATGTACTGCATAAGACAATCAGTTGTTCATGTTCTTTGGTAATATATTAATTCATAATTCATGGAGTGGCTGTCTCCCTCACTTGACCTCACAGGGGTCTGCAGGTTCAAAAGTTTGAGAGCCTGTTCTGTCTGCCTGGGGCAAGTGGTGCAGACAGCATGGGTTAGGAATCCCTCACTTTTCCCTAGCATTATATTTTCCTGGCTCTGCCTCTGATTTGCTCTGTATTTGTGTACAAGCCACTTAATTTTGTGTACTGTTTATATTTTGAGAGCTGATGGGCACTTCCTAGCACCATATAGGACAAATGTTTGGCGGAACATAGCTTATCTCATGCTCTTGGAACTCACACCCTAATGTAAAATTTTAGACTGTAAGTATCAAGACATGAGGAGACCACATAGGATAAAATACATCTTGATCAGATACTACAAGGGTCTTACCTTAAGGAGTCCACTTCCTGGGACAGAGACCATCTCTAGTGCTGTCTCAGTTCATGGGCATAGCTGATTCTTCTGCGTGTAACTGGAATTCAAATAAAGAATAACAGTTAAAACAATATTGTGCTATACTAACCATAGGGTAGTTCAGATGGGAATTCAAACACAAACGTGAACACAGGAACAGAATCAGACAACATTATCTAATAAAGGACTGAACCTGAAATGCTTTATTGGGGTGTCTCAGCATGTTTTCATTGAAAGCAAGAGAGGGGTTCATGGCTCCCCAGAAGAGCAGTTACCTGGTGCTATAGCAATTAATACCCAGTTGAGATACAGACATAACAAACATTAACCATTAGCAAGAAAATAGTATAAGAATGACTGCTCCAGTGAGCAGCTGGAAGAACTGTTCTGCTAAAAAAAGAATTGATTTTGTTTTGATTTAACTCAAGCTAAACTTGGAGGAAAATGGGCTTGAAATCTGGCTTCTCAGGGAGCTCCAGAAGGGGATTTCGGGTCCCTGAGGCTGGCTCTTGGCTGCTGGAGGGGCTGAGGCATGTAATCCTTTCCATAACCTGACTGCATGCCTTCATGTGCAGGATACAGCTATCACAGACTGACACTTCAAAATATCTTATGTATACTTCTACAAGAGATCAGATTTTTCTGACTGGGCTGTTTTGTTTATTAATTTTCTTCACACATTACAGTTTAAAAAAAAGTTTAGGAAAAAAGCATTGTCTTACAAACATATCAAAATTAAACTCAGAGTGTCATCTTAAACTGATAAATACAGCAGCCACACCAATTTACTCAACTATCAAGTCATTTACATCTCTACGATAAGACAGCTACGCTGTATTTCATCCTTTGATTACAGCTGTTCCAATAGCCATCTAGGTCACTGAAAAACAAGTTAGAGAAACTGTAGTATTCAGGTCTTGTGGTTTACAAATGCACCTTTTGCTGTCAGTAATGATTATTCCACAATCCCAAATGTGTTACAAAAATGGTTCCCAGTTGCCATCAAAGCAATGTATAGAAATCAGAAAACACTAGTTTGTATATACACCTCTTTGAACTTACATAATACAGTTCACACAAATTTTTTTCTAGTAGTAACGTGCCAGAAAATAAAATCATAACCAAGGTTTAAATAGTGGACGGGAAGAAAAAGGATTGCTAGAGACAGCTCATCCTTTAGAAATAGATGGAATATGCAGCTCATATATTACTGCATTTTTTAAAGGTAGACATAACACTTCTTTATATAATATTGACCCTTTAGCTAGACTGATGTATATCTTTACTACTCTAACATACATTAATGATTTTCTGATAAAAACTAAAGCAGCTCTTATTTTTTCATGGTTTGATGGTTTATTCATTGTCTATACAGAAAGAAGATTTATCACTGATGTGCCTAATCCACTAAAAGGGCAGCCCCCTCCCTCTTTCCTAAGATGATGCACATCAGTTCTTGCAAAGTTCATTGCTGTGACTCCTCTCATTTCAGCAGGATTACCTTATTAAATATATGAAGAAAGACATGCATCAAAACTATTTCCTTTCACTGTGCATTTCAGTTCACAATAAAAAGTGAAGAAAAAAGAACATATTTTCCTTGTTAGGCAAGTAGTTGAAATTCTCATTCTCCTCAAATTCTAAGCTAATTTACAAGTTTCAGTTGACCTGAACACTGAAATTCAAACCCAAATGAAGCAATCAAAGATAGCAATTTTTTGTGATCCCTGACAAACCTCTTGCATGCACTAAGCTATGCTGGAAAACTGGAAAATTTTTGAGATTCATGATGAAAAGATTAAGTATGGCAGGAATTAAACAAACTTATGAGGATTGCAGATTTCAACTACAAATAACATTTTTGTTGATGACTGATGTTCTTCTTGGCTTGTTTATGTCTCCAACACAGTCACCTTGTCTCAACTATCTCAAAAACACTCCACATTGTACTGTTAGGACTTTTTCATTTGTTATATTAAGGAAATGCTTATTTATGATTTTAGGGGCAAAAATCTTACCCCTAAAGTCATCAGAAAACCTTTTATAACTCAAGATAAGTCTCTCTTTCCAGAAATACTTAAGCATTGTTAAGGGGCAGTAGCAGGTCCACAAGTGCTTGTATTGTAATAAAATAAGAATATGCAATTTGAAGAGGATAACTGAGTCACACAAGAACTGTTCTTGGTACAAACATCATTTAAGGTTCTCCTCAGTGATCTTGGCACAAAGACCTAGAGGATATTAACAAAATATGATATAGTCCTAATCAATATATGGAGAATAAATAAGAATTTATAACTTGCAGATAGAAATAGGAACAGGAGGAAATTTGGCAAAAACATGTACCCTGGAAATGAGAACAAGAATTTCTGCCTTGAGCTTGGAATTCAGCAAGTTAAATGGCAGAAGAGGAGAAGCAGCTTTGGCTATTAGTCGATCACATGATAACTAAACCACTCTAATACAGCTGTGGAAGAATTCAAGTGGAGCCTAGTGTATTACAGCTAGGATATTTTGAACAGAAATAAGTATTAGCGTGATCGTTAAAAGTATTAGTTGGATTGCAACTTAAAGTGAGTTAACAGAAATTTCCTGTTAAAGCAAGATTATGTCAAATTAAAAATCAAAACAAACAAACAAAACAACCACATAAGAACAGAAAAATCTGCCTCATAGCAGACTGGAAGACACTAGCTGCATTAAGCCTACTAAAATAAAGCCTGAGAAGCAATATAGCTGCTTTCCATAAATACACTATGAGCTAACCATTAGGAACATATGAGAACCATTTAAGCTAAATGACTATATATATGCACACACATATAGCAAATAGACATAAACTGGATGGAAATGAGCCATCAAAGAAGAAAAGTTCTTGAACATCCTCCCAGTAAAACACCACAGGCCAAGGACTGAAACAATTCAGAAACAAAAGTTGAGGAACTCCTGAAAATAATTCTATGCCACAGTTATCCCTCATAATATGGAGCTGGTTTCAATGAGCCAGAGGTGTCATGTGGACTAGGTTCCTGCTGAGCTTATCCAGCTTGTTTTGATGAGTGGAGGAAAAGCCTGGGAACCAACCAACACAATGCAATGACTCTGGATGGCTCATGGTGGTTACTCATCAGAGGAGCAGTTGCCACCAGGACATTCAGAGAAATCTGTGTGGCACAGGGGATGAACTGCAACAGTTAATATGGTGTGACTGCTGGGGGGAATAGTGCCACATGGACTGACACCTGCGGGGGGGGGGGGGGGGGGGGGGGGCGGGGGGGGGGGGGGGGGGGGTGTCGGAGGGGAAACACAAACCGGTGTTGGTCCTGGC
>WTSP01008761.1:0-32679 GCA_025331215.1 Actenoides lindsayi
GAAGAGAAGAGAAGAGAAGAGAAGAGAAGAGAAGAGAAGAGAAGAGAAGAGAAGAGAAGAGAAGAGAAGAGAGAAGACTCATTTCACACAAAAAACCTGCTTTAAACAAAACCCTGAATAGTAGAGTCTTTTTATTTTTATGTGTTATCTCTAAGTATATATTTAGTGTATGTGGTGGTATCTACATATATATGTGCATGTATAGTTTTCATACATAAGTATGTATGTGTGTGTGTATCTCCATGTGAACATTTGAGAAAAATCAGATCTGAAGGGGGGAAAGTTGGCAAAAGGAGTACAAAGATCAAACACTCTGTTCAGGGGTAGTTTGCACTTTTCCATTCTGATTGTTACTAGTTTTGCTAATTAGTTTATGCCTCTCATATAGAGTCATCAGGAACCAGATTTAATCTGATCTATGTAGGCTAAAAGATTATGCAAAAAAGTATTCCTTAATAGGAGTACTTTAATTCTTAATAGGAAGGCTGTTTATTCTCATGACTTGAGGGGAACCTCCCCTTCCTCTAATGCAGCTTTTATTTCAGTGAAAAACTAGAGGTTTTAAATGCTAAGTGAAAGGAAATGTTCAATGAAGAAGAAAGAGAAAGAAACAGTCCAAAGCAGCCTGGATGAGTGCTTTCATAATTTTCCTTATCTACTCTGAGCATTTGTGCATGCATTGCTTTATTATTAAGTACCACTTTACAACATATTAACACCATTTCAGATATTGACATTACTGATTGAGGACTCCATTGCTGTAGTGCCTGTCCAGCATACTCTGTGTTATCTTAGTGTTTCCCATAGCACTTACATTTCTCAGTGCAGATGTGTACACTTATTCCACCAGTGTTTTGACATCAGAAGTATTGACAGTACCAATGGAGTCAGCTTGAAGTAAATTTTGGTAATTTATCTTACAGTGATACTAATCCATAGATTAATAGGAAAAGAAAGCATATTAAAGACAGGATGTCCCAGGTATCTAGAGGGCAACTTTAGCTGGAAGAGTGATCGTTACCTATGAGGTGAGAACCCCGGAGACGGTAAATCAGCATCTTGTCCATTAAGAATTTTAGCTCTACGTTTGATGATAGTGAGAAACATGTTCATGTGAAATTTCTCAAGTGGGAAACTAGATCCCAGAGGCAAACAAAAAGCACAGTTTTTCAGTGGGATCTGGACTTAGTTGGAGAGAAGGTGAATTGGATGAAGATCCACACTTTCTCTTAGTTCTGCCCTAGACTGAATGAATTTCTCAATGCTGTTGACTCAGCTCTGTTAGCTTACTTATGATAGGCTATGAAGACTGCCAGTAGAGACCTCCTTGGTAACGTAAAATAGCCCCAGATATAGGAAAAACAAGTTTAAACTGGTAATATTACTTTGCTAATGTTTGTTAGCCATGATATATGAATAGGTGTATTCAGGTTTGACTCTGTGTGGCTGGCTAAGCTTTTTTAAATTCTGGGTAATTATGAAAATTCTGACAATTCCTGTATGTAATAGTGTAAAAAAAGTAGTTGTGAAAATGTGAATGCTTTCAAGAACCTATGCTCCAAAATGGAATCCATACAAATTACAGCTCAAACAGTATCAAAGTCTTCTAATCTTAATGTTATTTTTGTTCACAATTAATGTAATTTATTCTGTGAATCTGGAAGATTCACTGGGAAGTGCAAGATCTAATTGAAGATATTTTCAAGCAGCCTTTTTCAGACAATCTTGCATTGAGCAAGACAAAAAAATAAGGGAGGAGAGGTCAGCAATTCTAGGTAACTTGCAGATTGAAGAAATGATTAAATTTTTATTTCCTAGTGTGTCCCAGGATTAAAACATTTGTCCAGACAGTTAACATTAATTTACAATAGATGTAAAAAAGAATGAAAAAGAATGAGAAGACTGAATTACAGACAGAGTTAAGAGTTAAGTTACTGTCAAAAGGTTTGTTAATTTAGATTTGTCTGAAATGACTCACCATCTTCTAGAAATTTTTTTTTTTTTGGAGGAAATAAAGGACTATATAATGTCTTTTGAAGTGAACATGCCTTTTTTTCTTCTTGTAATGAAGTCTGACAGACTGCCTTTGATCTCTGAAACAATATACAATCTTGTATAGCTTTGATTGCTAACATAGTGGACAAGGCATTATTTTCTGTGTATGTTGAAAGTGGTTCTTAACCATCCTAGTTGCTAATTGAGTTACAAAGAAGACTTACCCTGTGCAGAAAGAAGTAAGGGCTTACCAGCAGAAAACACACCTACATTCATGTTGTGTCTCTTCAGAACTGAAAAACTGCAGTGGACAATCATAATCTGCAGCACTCTGTAATGCTGCCTCCTCTTGTCATAGACATGTGCTTTTACCGGATTAGCACAAGTAGGCTATGTTTATGCCTCTCAGTTTGTATAAGCTTTATCTTGCTGTGTCATGTTTCTGGAGAGCCTAGTGGTGCTTGCCAGCAAACACTTCATCAGTGCAGTAGCATGATGACAGAATCCCCTTTCTCTTGGTGGAGCACTGAAGTGAGTGCTGGCAGACAGACATGGGAAACGTGCTAGTGGAGAGCTACTTCTTCTTGCTGGGCTGCTTTAGAAGAACCAGTGCTTTGTTAGAGAAACAAAGCCTAAATTTAGGCCTGACATTGCAATTTGATAACCATTGTTTCTGAAATAAAGTGGTGGAAGTATATAGCTTCATGGCCTGTACTGGAAGAAATGGGCTCAAAAGCCCTGCTCTATCTATCTATCTATCTATCTATCTATCTATCTATCTATCTATCTATCTATCTATCTATCTAATCTATCTATCTAATCTATCTATCCTGGGCTTCATGTATTTGTATTTCATTTTGAAATGCAGTAAGTCCAGAAGGACAGTGTTATATAGCAGGTATCTCTGCAAGTAAAGACCTTCAGGATTGAAATGACTGGTTGTCAGGAGTCTGGTTTCTTGGCTGAATGATGTGTTAGAAGTCAAGTCATAAGTTGTTTTATTGACTTTACCAGCAGGGAAATAAATCAGCGAGGTTTTTGCAGCATTTGCAATGATTGAACTTGAGTGACTTTCAGCAGAAGAAAATAGAAAGCAGGTTGTAGACGGATTAAGATAACCTGAAATGTTTTGATTTCACTGTTTGTAATACAGTACCATTGGAATCTCAATGATCTACTTTACAATGCAGAAAACACATTGGATTTATTTTGGACATAGTTGGATCAGAGACAAGCAACTACGTAAATGTTTTCTCAGTATACAAGTAACTTTCAACCATCCTGTGTAACTGTGTAATTACACACACAAACCCTTTAGTTTCTTTGTGGATTTTATAGAATAGTATATGAAAGACATATAACACAATTAGAACATGTTTGTCCAAGTCTAGAGCCCTGAGGAAGATGACTGCTCTGAAGTACTCTGGTTTCATAACGGTATTCAAAGCTTTTTGTGATTATGACAATGCATTGGTTTATTTTATTAAACACTAGAAGCTTCATGTATTTGAAAAGACAAATCATGCCAGCAGTGTGAATAAATAAATTTTCATTTTGTCAGCTCTTTGGAAATGTGATTGCTATAGTGCATTGATTTTATTTCAGTCCTCCTTAAGTGTTAAATATAATGTCTTTGGAAGTGTAATCTATGTATTCCTTTTGCATAATGGCTTGTGCCATCTTTGATATGCAATTTATCAGTGTCTTGATAGAAAAATTATTGAAAGTTGAGTCATAGACATGCATGTACATAATTACTTGCAATTCTGTTTCTTAACAAGTTTTTGTTAATATCTTTACTTAAAAATCTGGAATAAAAATTGCCTATTGTCATTCTCTTCCAAGCTAACAGCCAATAAAAGAATACTGGCAAGAGGCTATGCAAAGCAGTTTTCAAAGTATCTGACACAAGTCCTCTGACCCATCTAAAATAGCTAGGTTTTTGTGTTGGCATGAGAAAAAAGCTACATAAAATAAGAGTGTCATCCTCATAGCTCTGCATTGAGGAATGGTAAAATATGATTTACATTGGTGTTCTGTTTTCCTTCTGTTGCTCCAGAGACCACACTGCCAATTGAGGCAGAACAGCCTTAACTAGAGAAATTGAGAGCAACCTGCCTTCTTATCTTTTCATAGGAGAGGAGATGATCTGTCTGTCTCCTAGCAGTAATGTGAATTTATTCCTCTATTTCCTTTGCTTTTAATAGAGGTGTCTAGTATGAAATGTTCCATCCCAGGTCAAATAAGTAATCTGATCTGAAACACTCTTTTCTTGCCAAAATGGAAGTAGGAAGGACTTGTGTTTTAGGTGTTTGTGTTATTTTGGCCAGACAACTTGAAAAAACCCCATGTATTCTGGTCAAATCTTTATATACCAAAAAACACAATTAAAGTTTGAGGCTTTTTTCTTTAGTTAGGTTAATTATTGGAACTATAATAGAATAATTTTATCATGTTGCTGAATGAAGTATAAAAATGCACTTCATTCTGGCTGGCCAGTGCTTTCTCTGTTGTTCTGGAATGTTCTTCTTGGATCACTATATCCATTTGGAAGGTTAATGAATAAATCTTCTCCCTGCTTCACCATTTTTTGCATGTCTTTTTATCTTTTTATTAGTGTTGTGCTTGATTTACTCCTTTTGTTATGCCACAGGTTTCTGTCATAAGATAGAAAGAAAACCAAAAAACTTTGATAGGAGAAATCACTCTAGGTTATTCAGTTGTGATATTCCTAAATCTGAGTTCAGATGTATTGTTCTAAGATTATAATGAATGTTTCTGAAATGTTTACTCCGAATCAATTCTTCCAAATAAAAGGGATACATTGGATTGTATTCTGTGTAGGACTTTTGAAGATACTCCTTAGAAGATTCCTATTAATAAGTCACTCTGAAGTTATTGGGAAAGGACAAGAGAAAGCTGACACTGATGGAAGTCTTGTATTCATTCGCATCACTTCTTTTTGAAAAAGTGTTGTGTGATAATGCTTCACAGATGTTTTATTTTTGGTGCAATAAAGTATAGCAGAACTGAAATTGTGATTAAATACTAAAAGTAAAGTTTAAAGAAATCACCAAGGAGAAAAAATCTTGCTTGTAGTAAAAAGTTTATGATAGTTTAAGTACATGTCAATGAATTTGAAAGACACAAGTAGGTGTGTGATTCTGTCTTTCCCCTTACAATACTGTCAATAATCAACTGTCACATTACCAAAAGAAAATAAATTCTAAGAAGTACAATGAAACATGTGGAGGTCTAAAGTGCAGCTTGTCATCTAAATGCACTTTTGAAAAATATTTCTTTAGATTTTAATGTTTTATTTGTTATCAGAATCAATGTCTTTGAGAAGGTACTTTCTAATGACAAAAAAAAGGGGCAGCAGGGAAGAGTGGCATATTCTATACAGCCTGTTTGCTTGTGGTAAGGTCTCTAATACAAGGCTTTGACACCACTAATTGATTGTACAGTGCTTGCTACAGTCAGTCAGGTGGTATGCAATGTATATGTCAAGATAAATCACAGAATATTAAAACCCTTTTCCTCTATTCTTTTAGATAGAAACCTTTGTAAACTATTGTTTCTTTTTCAGTGAGAGATACTCTGTGTGTATAGGAAGTATATATATATATTTAATGTGTGTATACATACTTATATATTAATATACATACATGTACAAATGAAAGCCATCCCTTATTTACAGGAACTAGGAAAATCTTACCCAATTTTAATGTGTTTTTTCTAAATATGAACCCCATGCAATTAATTTGTTCTTGCAATGTTTTTCTCTTATGGAGATGGAGATAGTTTTATCACTCTTTTCTGCAGTCTGTCAGAAAAGCTGTGTTTAAAAAACAGTATTTCTTTTCTAAATGCATGTTTTCTACACCAGTTAGCCAAGCAGATGTTATTGTCAGCAAACTCCTAATTCCTTCCAGTGAAGTTGAGGAAAGAGGCAATAGCACTGGTATCTCCTTATCTGAGTTGGAGCTTATAGGTATACCTGCATACCAGGTGGAGGTTCTGATCTAGCCTTTATCCTCTTGAAAATCAAAGAGCATTTCTTTGATTTAAAGTTAAAATAAGTGAACTTGTAGGGTTCTCCTTGTAGGATTTCATCTGTGAGCCATCACAAATCCACAGGCTACAATGAAAAATCAGTGTTCAGATC
Source organism: Actenoides lindsayi (assembly GCA_025331215.1). Taxonomy (NCBI): domain Eukaryota; kingdom Metazoa; phylum Chordata; class Aves; order Coraciiformes; family Alcedinidae; genus Actenoides; species Actenoides lindsayi. Next base: position 6,164 of record WTSP01008761.1, read on the forward strand.
ACTGAAGACAGAGTAGTGAAATCTGAATAATTTTACAAGATATATGAAGGCAGAAAGAGGCTAAATCAATTCCAAAATGTTTCAAACATAAATCATGTACTTGTATCCTAGCTGATTTTCCTTTTCTGGCTGTTCTTCTCAGATCATCATTCCATAATGGATACAGAGAAATGCCAAAGCTTGAATATGAATTTTCTTGATTTCTTGCTTTCTGGATGATTGAGAATTGTAACTGATACTCAGGAAAAAGTGTGCAAAAATGTCTTTCATCCATTAAAATTCCTACTCCTACACTGGGGGAAGGTTTCTGTGTAGGAGACTGTCCCCTTCTCCTCCTGCCCTTTTGGCATTGGAGAAGTAGCCAGCTGGTTTGAGCAGCTTAGTGTCGAACATTGTACTAACTGTAGTTTTGGATGGGGAGATTTTTCCTTCATTGACAGATCAGCTTGTGCACTTGAATTTGATTCTCCCTTTTTCTCTGAAGCTCAGAAAGCTGGTGGAGAGATTATTTTACCTTGCCAATTTTCTTCCATATTTTGGTACTCCTTTCAAGACCTTGTTCAATTGTTTGTTCAATACCCTAACAAGTCAGAAGTGAAAGTGAACTGGCAGATGGCATTTCCTGGACGATGTCAGAAAGAGTCTTGCATAGTTAGTAGATGACCTTCCTATCCTTTGGCCATTAGCCAGGGAAAGTACTGTGCTCACAGGTGCGGAACAGGCATTTGCCTAAACTCTGTGTTGATTATTAGCATTGTGTTAGCAGGTGGCATAAAGACAGATGTTGGTGGCAACCTGTGCCATTGTGTTCATGGCACTGTCAAGTAGTGTGGATTACAAAAGAAGAGTGAGCTGCACAGAATGAATGTCTGTCAGACAGCTTCTATTTCAGTTACATGTGAAGGTGTGCTTTCGTGTGTGCAAGTACATGAAGATACGACACATGGTATTGAGGCAGAGACTTAGTGTGCTCATGCATTGGCAGAACGAAGACAATCCATAGAGAGCCTGATAATGGTTATATTTCTTTCAGCTGAAGTTTTGTCTTGCCTTCTGTATTTGCTATCTTCCTATCCATCTGCTTGACTTGAAATACTTTAAAATGAGACATTATTTAAGTTTATTGTATTATACCTTTGGTAACTACTGCATTAAGGGCGTCTTGTGGAGCAGCACTACAGTAGCTCAGTGCGGAACCTCTTTTAAAGCTGGTGAGAACCTCAACCCTGCCACTGGCAATTTCTCTGCGCTGCTCACTTCAGGCTTCATCTTTATTTTAAAGAATTAATTCTCTCATCTACATGAAAACAGGAAAGTCTTAAATTATGAGTTCTAAAAGGATGATAATTCTGCTGTAGTCTTTCATGCACTGCCATTACTGGTTTATTTTACCACTGTAAACCAATTGTCAGAATTTCAGTGTTCCCATGTCTGATGCTTTTGGGGATTTCCACTGCCATAGATGCAAATCATCGTATTTGTAGGTATGTTAGAAAAATTAATTGCAAAATATTCTCAACAATAGAATTTTTCAGTTCTAATTATCCAGCTCTATTGGTTATTATGTTAACATTATTTTTCATGCCACTTAGTAATATCATTCACTGCATCATGGTGGGATTAAAGTAGGGAGCAACTTGGTACAGATACAAACCATCTTTCGCATTAATAGGATAAAGTAGTGTGCTTTGATAATTTCTTCAAGAGAGTGAGATATTTGGGGTCTGTAAGCTCCCAGAGGGTGGCCAGAACAGGCCACAGCTCTTTTTTACTCATGCCTTGCTGGAAGCAATTTGGGGTTTCAAGTTGAAGAACATCTCCATTAGCTTGTATCACTAAAGCATGAGACAGTAAGACAAAAATGAGGAGCTGAATAGTAACTCAAATACTTGCATATCTCTTTTACTTCTTGTAATATTGCTTTGTCCTTTCCTTCACAAAGTTTAGCTGTTAAAAAATAACTGCCTTTTCCAAATTGTTTTCCCACTGTGATGCTCTGTCTTGTTAGATGCTTTCTGCTTATGTGTGCTTGTTTTATAAGCATGGATAAAATGGAGTCTATCATAAATTACAGCAGTTACCAGTGAGAATAAATCAAATCTTGAAAAATAATTCAGTGTGCTCCTGGGAACAATTTGGATGTGATTTGCTGCTGAAATCTCTGGAAAACGAAGTATCATGGCTGCATTGGTGATTACATCTTTCTTACTATGAGTTGGGAACAGAAATGCTCTATTTAACATATTTATGCCTCTTTTTATAGAGGGTTTTTCTCATGCTCCTGACAAATATTTTCCTCTTAACTTTGTTTATAATGAATCAGATTTTGTTTTGTTTTATTTCCTTTTCTTTTTTAATTAATCTGTTGATGTCTACCTTGTTTATATTCTGTCCAAGGAACATGTTTTTAACTTGCTGTTTAATTTGCTGTCTTCCCTCCTGTGCTTGGCTGTTACTCCCACTGGCCCTAGAGAATCTTAGTCTTAATATAATTTCTAATCCCCAATGACAAAAGGTCATCTCAAGGCTGGTACATATCAAACTACCTCTCTTGGAATCCGTGGAATTAAGACAATTTATAAATAAGTGGGATTTGGCATAAAATATATGACATATGCATATCTGTAATGAAAGAGCAGTATTGAGGTTGTGAAATGAAGCACTCAAGAGACTAGAAAATGATTGAATTATATGGCTTTGATGTTTGAATTCTTGCTTTACGGGATGTGCTTAAGTATTGTCCTGAATAGGAATCCTTTTGTTGAATTGAGAGCTTTGTATTCCTTATTTTGAGCTAGACACAAGGAAAACATTGTTAGCTGCATTTCAGAATGTTACCCATGCACGTTCTTAGTGCTAAGCAGGCAGTACGTCTGCAGCTGGTGTTTTCAGGAAACAAAGGAAGCAAGCCAGAATATAGTGATATGCCATTAAGGGTACTTCTCATGGGTAAAAATCAGGATAGGAAAGAATTAGAAGATATTTTTCCTCCACACTATTAATTATCTTTCATATACTGGTACTTTGGGATTCATATTTTCATCATTGGGCCTACGTCAGTCAGGGCTTGTACTGAATTATCCACAAATATTTATTTATTAATTTATTTCAGCTTTGTTTTTAATAAAGTTCCTGTGATTTCTCTATGAAATTCTAAAGCAAAAATTAACAAGTATTAATTACATGCATTAACAATTAATGCATTCTGGAAGTTAACTTTCCTGTTTTTCCTGATAGTACCTCAGAGAGGCTTTCACAGTTAGGGGTGCAGAAATAACTGTAATTCCCAATTTAGATACACAAAGTTTCGAAAGAGTAGTATTTTCTATAGGGTTCTCTGTATTTCTCTGGATGACATTGCCACATGTTTTTATGTGCTGCTGGCCCATAATATGTGTATTATAAATATCGATGCCAGCACTTTATTTAAAATCCTACATAATATGTTGTATGTAACTTACCATATTTTTTTGGCATATGCACGTCTTCCTCCTTATGTTTACATGTATGTACACATCCCGTGTTTTATTTACATATTTTGTAATTAAAACCTCAAAGCTTTGGTCCTGTAACATGGAAATACAATCACAATAGTCCTTATTACAAGTTCAGAAAAAAAGCCACAACCACCTATGTGCACTGGTTACTATAACAACCTCTTAAAAATACCTGTTTTAAACAAAAAGGACAAAGCAGTCTCCAAAACCTGAAATTGTAGTATATGATTGAAGTTTTAATAAAAATGTGTTGTTTTAAATAAGGAATTATTTGCATTATAATGACACGTCAAAATGGTATGTACTCGACATGGAAAGTGTGAGAGCCCTTGATAAGCGTAACATGGAGTTTTACTTAAGAGCAGTCAGGAAGGCTCATGAGAAAAAGCTCAGTGAAGTATTTGGTGAAGCTGAATGTGCATTGCAGCAACCCAGTGCTGTGGGATACAGGGCGGCCTGTCAGAGAAGGGAAGCAAATAATACAACCAGTCATGTTGTAAATGTCCTACTCTTCAATCAAGCTTAATTTTCTGTCTGGATCTTGGAAAAAATAGATGTTGATCAGTAAACAAATGTAGAACTATCAATGAGGAATGAAAGGTAGCAAGGTATTTGATCTGAAGGCCATGACTGAGCCGTGAATGAATGACTCATTTCAGGATAACTCAATGAAACTGATTTACCATTTGTCAAAATTGATGTTGCATAATAATATGATCACAAATCTTGGGAAAATTATTTGCTTTGTGGCTGCTGAGGTCACTGTTAGCCTTTTTTTATAAGTCATATTCCACTTATAAACTTTCAAAAAACATTAACAAGACTTTTTTTGAGAAATCAATAAATTCATATATGAAGGTGCACCCACTGGAGCACATTAGAAGTGATAAAAAAATAAGTTCTCCCAGAAGATAAAAGCTGTAGTTTTATTCATGGTGAGAAAACATCTAAGCAGTCGTTAGTATATTGTGGAAGTTTTGGCTTTACCTTGTTTTTTCAGGTGTCTGCTAGTTGAGCTCAGTGAACCATAAAAGCTGTGTAGAGGAGCTGGAGTTCTGCTTAGGGCTAATGAGTGATTTCTAAAATGAAACAATTTTGTAGGAACAATTGGGTTCACCAAAATTCTTGTCTAAACTGTCTGACATTCAGGAGTAATACTTTTTCACCGTATTTTGGAGATCATTTATTTTCTTCCTTTTACAATATAAAATGTGTAAAATAAGAATACTGTCATTATAATTCAAAACCCCCTGCCACAGGCTGAGACACCTTCTAGTTTTGGAACTAGATGGTCTTTAAGGTCTCTTTCAACCCAAACGATTCTATGATTCTTTTAATTATTTTAATTCTGTATTGATTCAGAAGTGGAAGACATGCCATTTTCTTTTAAATGTGTGTAAGTTAAAAAAGCCACAAGCCTCAGCTGTATGCTGGAAGGGGAGAAATGAGTTGAGAGAGTGAAGTAAATGCATTATTTGGTTTTTTTTAGAAACAGACTGAAAGAGATCTAAATTTGTCACTATGGTGTGATAAAACTCTGAAAAATATTTAACATTTCTTTAGGATGGTGTGCTTTCAGCTGCTTTAGGGAGAATATAGTGCTATTTTTTTCTCTGCCTCTTCATTAAAGAGGTGGCAGTCTAATCCCATTATAATTTACAGCTCAGGTTTAGAAAATAAAGGGAAAATGTAGAAGGAAAATAAAACAAGAAGAAAACTAGAGATGAGAAATCCTTGACAATTTCTTGTTCAGAGGGGGCTTTAGATATGAAAGAATGATTATCTAATAAGACTGAGGCAGTTTTGTTTAGCTCTGAAAATTTACAACCTATCTAATATACAAAAGTTAAACAAAGGCTTTCTTGTAATCATTTCAGCTTTAATAGTCAGAAATGCAAGATATTTTGTATGTAATTCTTTGGAGAGCAAAATTAGCAATACAAATACATTTTTGGTCATATTCTTCATAGTTAGGAGAATATTTTAAGAGAAAGAAGCCTCAGAGATAAGAGAAATCTGCAGATTAGACTATATTAAACCAGAGATGTTTAAAACCACTTAGTGGCATTGGATGATCTTGTTTCACTTCTGAATGCTGACAGTTTCAGAATTTATGGCAGTATAGTATTACAATGGTCATGTTGACAATTACATTGTCACAGCAAACCTAATTATTTCCACTGAAATTATTGTAGTCGTTTTTTACTGCCATTTTTGTGGTGGGTGAAAAATAATATTTATTGTAACTAGAATGACAGATTTAATAATCTAAAAAAATCAATAGTTAATATATGCAGCAGTTTGTCTTTCAAAAATAGGGTTGCTATATAATGTTCTTTGAAATATTTTTTAAAATTGTGTTGATGATGAAGCCTTATACAGCCTCAAATCATATAGTGCATTTGAATAATGGAAGGCAAAAGTGGTCCCCTTATGTAATCATAAGAAGAAATGCCTTCACAAAAAAAAAGGTTAGGTACAAAGCAGCTGATAATTTAAAGCCCATACTCAGAAATTAAATACAGTATCTGTCACTTGATGAAAAAAAGGGGGTATCTTTTGTCAGATGAACTGCAAGTTAGTGCAAAAAGAAAGTAAAATTATTATGATGATGTATTGTCTCAGCAGAGCTTCACTATTTTTTCCTGTTTAAACTGCCTGCCTTCTTTAGTGCCTCTAGTGTAATTTACTTGAATTTTCCCCATTCTATTTCATAATATACTAGACACACTTTCCTGACCTCTTTTATTATTACACTTTATGATGAGTAACAAAAATTTTGTACCATCAAAAATGAAGGATGCTTTATTTTGTTATTGTAAAGAAATGAATCAGTCTTATCAAATGTGGTTCTAAATATAAATGGATCTAATTTTTTTTTTATTTTTTTCTTCCAATGACAATGTATAGTAATTTAAGTATTACGTAAACCAAAATATATGATTTGATAAATGATACGATTTATAGCATAGTAATTGGAGTATCTATGTATAAACAATCTTTCACAAATAATCATCCTTACAGCTGCAACTAAGTACAGGACTGACAAAAAACCCCACTCAAATTCAAGAATGACTTTTTGAAAATTTAGCCCCCTCTTTTAAATAGTTTGTGCCAAGTCTGATAATTCAAGCTGTAAAGGAGGCAGCTGATGTCTATATACTAAGATATGTTTTTAAAATTTAAAATAGTCACAGATTAGAGACATGAATATCTTCATTCAATGTAAATGACACTTGAGGATTTAATTGTGGCCACAATGGTAGAAATTAGGGATGGTTAAATCTGACTTGTGCAATGAACCATATGGAGCAATTTATAGTTGTATTTGCTGTGGTTCCGATATAATTAAATTTGTCATAGTCTTTGCCAAAACTCAGTGCTTTCATTTAAACAAAGCTGTATTCTTACATCCTAAAAAGTTTAATGATTTTCTTACAACTATATGAGCTCTAATAAACAGTGCACTTGCTCTATAAACTTTGATTTACCTAATAAACTTCTATGGAAAAGTCCGTATCTATCCTGGACATGTGCATAAAGCGACAAAGAAAAGTGCAACTTAGTATAACAGCTTATAACACAGGATGTACTTACATATTTGTAATTACTCAGGCTTGATTTACATTGAATATTTTACATTTTTAACTCAAAATTCTAATAATATTGCACCAAACAGTGAGATAGAGGTATTGATTAGCCTAAAATTTACAATATTCTGGTTGAAAGCAAAACTTGTAATAATAATCAAATGCTTGGAATTTTATTGTTTGCGTGCGATAGTGTCCACAGTGGTCTAGCACTGCATGGTCTGAAAAAGTGTTTGTCTTTACTAAAAAGACACTTGCACATTGAAAAGAGGATACAGAAGATAAAGACTCTAAATCTATAGGCCATCTGGTCCAGGGCTTTTATTGTCTCCCGAGACACTGCAGTAACAATCCATCAAGAGGGATCAGGAGAAAGGGACTTTGGAGAGAGATGGGAGGCAGGCTCCTTTGCAATAAGTATCCTAGAAGAAATTAGAATCCTGCACCAAACACATTGCATCTTAGGTTTGATAAACTAAAGGTAACACTGGTTCATTTCAGGCACAAGTTAGATAAGCAACTGTGACATCATTCATAAATTCTTTAAAGATACCTTGAACTTTGTCCTTTTGCATTAACTTCAGCATCAGTTATCTCTCCAATAGAGCTACACAGTGAGAGCCTACATGCTGCTTGGAAACCTCTCCCCTCCCCCCCCCACATATTTACTATACCTACTTGCCTGTTTACTATGTATTCTTTGACTATTCACCTATATTGTTTCTAACTCAAAAGATTCTAACTCCTGGCCTTTGTTTCTGTCCTTGCACATTTTTCTTCTTTTCTTTGGCTTTAGTATTGTAACCCTTTAATCGCCTTACAAATATCAATGCCCTTTCTGTCAACTGATGAATACCTTCCTCTAGTTTAATCATGAAACTACTTTCCTGTTCTCATTCTTTTTCAAGCTCTTCATCATCTTGATGGAGTTTTTTTAATAATTAGGTATTCTTATTCTGTATCTCTTTTGTCTGTTATTTGCCTATTCATTTGAAGTTCTACTCACCCTAGCTGCCTCTGTCTGTTTTAGACTTACATCTGTATGTTATTACATGAAGTGCTTCACCTTGAAGTGTCATCTTAAAGTTACCACATTGATGTTGTCCTCCTGCATCTCTCTCCTCAGCATCTTCTGGAGTTCTGAAAGAAGTCAACAATCAAGGGGATGTCTAGATTGAATATCCTGTTGGAGATAGGCAGGCTTGTTTATAAGAATCATAGAATCATTGAATGGTAGAGGTTGGAAGGGACAAAGTTTTTTAGAAAATCAGTTGAACATTCAAACAGTTGTAAGCCATCAAAATGAACATGTATCTGTGTTACTATGCTATGTGATCATAATTGGTTTGGTTCTTCTGACTCCCATGCCTTCATACTGGCCCCTCTCCCTCTCTGATGCTGTGTCTCACATTATAGCATGTTAGGACAGAAACTGCCTTTATCTACAGACTCACTCTCAAGAGACCCACAGCCTTGATTAAAGACATTAGATGATACAGCAATATAGATAATTGCAGTTACAATGAAGGTCCTAGAACATCTTCTTAGAGGGAAGAACCTACTACACAGCCAAGTCTTCTGTACTTTTCCTTTCTACCATACTAAAGATTCAGTCCTGCAAGGGTATGAGCTTTCTGCAGTCCATTGGACTCCTGATTGCACCTTGCAGAACTCTTCACCACAACAAAAGAGAGAGGAGTCTTGATTTTATTTTCTTTTTCAGATAAACTTGCAAGGTATTCAAATCATATTTTAACAGACTTGCCATGTTGAAATTGGAGTGATTTTTGTGTAGAGGTATTACAGTCTCTATAGCACTGATGGGGAGAAGAATAATGCTGACCTTTTTAAAAAAACAATACTCCAAGAGAATACTTTTTAGATGGCATAGGTGGAGAGAGAATTACAGCATAGTGTAGAGTTACAGATTACAGTGCATCTTGTTAATGCTTCAGTACTGGACCTCTAGGAATCATTTTGAATTAGAACTGAAAAGGTAAAGGTACAAATCTGAAGAAATTTTCATCAGATACCTGAAAGGTCATTTGTGATGTTCGAACTAAACTAGTAAATCCTTCTCCTGGTATCGGTGGCAACAAAAGGAAAAACACATACCTACTTAATAGTTTGACATATTTCATTATAAGAAGTGACAAGAGCTGAGTCAGTAAAGGGAGAGGCACTCATTGTTATTTAAGCAATAACAGTGAAGGTGATGTAGCATAGCTAGAAGAAGGAAAGCACTTTAATTTACAATAAATTTGCAACACTGACTTCATGTCATGTTTTTACCATCTTGGCAGAGAATATTAGACTGTATTTTTGAAGGAAAAAATTCTCAATACTGCCACTTCTTAAATGTTCTTCAGGATAGAATCGTTTTCAATTCTAGTAAGGCTGTTTTGACACTCAGTTGCAGGATTTTCATTTTGTCTAAATAGGATTTGCATAATCATAGCTGCATAAAAAACCTAGAAAATATGAAATTACACTTTTTCTAAATAAGCACATCTGGTGGAGGAGATAAAAATACAAGATACTTAATGTTAGCATTAGCTTATCAAGTACTACAACACTGCTAGTGTTACTGACAAATTTAATAGTTTTCATTTGTCGTTCAAGTCCTAGAGAGTACCTGTTCTACAGAATGCATACGCTTTTCCTTTTACATTAAAAACGAAAATAATTTTACATGCTGTGAACTCAAGTTCAGATTGGATCTGTCTGGAGGATGCAATGAGAAGAATTAGATAGACTGCCATTAACCTTGTGGACAAGGTGAGGTTATGAAACAATGCATATGACCACAGGTAATATAATGGAAAAGACCTCTGATGTAATTCTATGTATTGTCATGGGCAGAACAGGAGGCCACCTCCTTTGCCTTGTTCCTCCTGCTTTAAAAAGAAGAAAAATTACTTCAGCCATTTACTAGAGAAGAGTTTTCCATATTTAATTTGATTTGCATTTGGCCTGCATGTTACTTGTATTTTTGTATTATGTTCTGTCATATATTCTGCCTTGTAAATTGGGAACTTGCCCACCTGCAGTGACTGAAAGGAAAACTCTTAAATGCACTTAGATACAGAAATGTTATCACTCACTACTTGGCTGAGTGGTCTTATACCATGTTGCTACGGCATCCCTTACAAAGAGCCTTATTTTAGCTTATAGGTGCCACAGAATGAAATTTTTCATGTGTCAGAAGAGGCCATGTAAAAACAACTGGACAGTCTAAAATATTAATTTTTTTTTGCGATATGCAGAATGTGTATACTGCAGTGCGATTCCTAGGCTGGTGCTGCCTTATTTTCTCCCCTTTTGTGCAGTTATAGCAAATAGTGAGATTTTGCCCAGAAAGATTTCAAAATGTTGAAATCATTTTCTCACTTCCTCTTTCTTTAAAAATATTAGAATAGAATAGATAGAATAGTTTCAGCTGGAAGAGACCTTCAAGATCGTCAAGTCCAACCTTATTCCTAGCCCTATGAAAACCACTAAATCATGTCCCTAATCAGACCATCTAACTTCATTATCTAGTCCATTGCTAGAAGGCAGGCTTGTTTTTCTCAAGAATCTTACAGATCAAAAAAACCTGAATTAGTAGGTGCATTCCAACAAATGCATGGCAAATTTATGTAATTTGAAGCTTAATATCCACACAGGAATTGACTAGAAATTAGATGTTTGTCACATGGAAGGTGATGTTATTATTGCAAAAGGATGGCATTAGATTCTTCCTTTAAACTTTTGCTGGAGAGCAAAGGTTGGTATATCCCCTAGACCCTTCTATCTTTTTTTCATGTTGACTCTTAATTTTGTTAAGTAAATACTGTAATTGAAAATGCTGACTGTTCTATGCATACAAAATAATTTAATTCATCCCCTATAAGGTTAATCTTGGAAAACAGTCTTCCAGCTCTAACTGCTGGCAAATTTGCATTTTTAAACAGGAGAGGCCTGCTTTTTAAGTCACATAAACTTCCACTTAGTGGTGTTGGCTATGAAGGGATTTTTGTGTTACTTTGGATAAATGAGCCCAAATAGAATGGCAGCTTTGCTGATTTGATACTCTCCACCTATTGAATCAATTGGACATTTGGCCCTCATTGGCTTTCCATTGGATGAATTGGTTTAACTTTTTGATTTTGAGAATTAGGTCTACTGGAAAATTCAGCCCAAACTGTAATATATAAGTAATGGGCGAATAACGGAGACCTACAGGTATGCAGAACAGAGACAGTGTATCTCAGTGTCATTAAATATGTTCTTCCAACTATGGTTTACACTGTACCAAAATGTAGCTGCTGAACCTAATACTTTTCCAGAGTTTTGTGTGGGATGAGACTGCTTCAATGTTTACATTTCAGAAATCTGATTCTAATTTTAAATGTAATGCTAAACTAAGTTGTGCTCCATTTAGTGTCACTGAGAGTTTGCAAGTCCAAAGATCTGAAAAGTAAATCTGAGCATGTGGTATCATCTGTTGACTAGTATAATGAATTTCCCCATGTATGGATTTAAGTGAAATACGTTCTTCCTGCTTACACCAAAATAATGTTGATAGATGTACAAATAAAAATTACAGGTAATGACTAATTCCCTGTAAGCCATTACCTTGACTGTACTACAGACATCTTGCAAATTGTCATGGTTTAATCTCAGCTGGCAACTGAGCAGCGCAGAGCTGCTCACTCACTCCACCCTAGTGGGGTGGGTGAGAGAATTGGAATTCTAAAAGTAAGAAAACTCATGGATTGAGATAAAGACAGTTTAATAGGTAAAGCAAAAGCTGCATGCACAAGCAAAGGAAAACAAGGGATTCATTCACCACTTCCCCTTGGCAGGCAAGTGTTCATCCATCTCCAGGAAAGCCAGGCTCCATCATACGTAGCTGTTACTTGAGAAGACAAATGCCATCACCCTGAATGTGCCCTCTCCCCCCTGCCCTTCATCCTCCTTCCCTGAGCTTTATATGCTGATCGTGACATCATATGGTCTGGAATATCCCTTTGGTCAGTTGGGGTCAGCTGTCCCAGCTGTGTCCCCTCACAACTTCTTGTACAGCCCCAGCCTACACACTGGTGGGGTGTTGTGAGAAGCAGAAAAGGCCGTGACTGTGTTCAAGCTCTGCTCAGCAATAACGAAAACATCCCTGTATTATTAACACTGTTTTCAGCACAAATCCAAAAACCAGCCCCGTAGGAGCTACTGTGAAGAAAATTAACTCTATCCCAGCCAAAACCAGCACACAAAATAAGGATTCTAGATATATTGGGAATTCAGCACCAAATCAGCACACATCAAGTACAGAAGACTAAAGCACCCTTTTGTACTGCTTTTTACTGTTTCATCATTTTGCTGTGAGTCTCACAAAGTGTACTGTCTTTGCTAAGCTAAGCTCTGGATGCCGAACTCTGGGAATGTAACCTTTGAATGACAGCTAAAATAGTACTAAATAGCTGAATTTAAGTCTCCACTGTTCAAAACTATTTTCTGCTACTTCTTGGTTTTGTTGTTGTTGTTTCTTCCTCCCAGGGTCCTTGTGGGTCCTTTCCCAAATATTCACAGAAGGTTCCAAATCTTCCTGTTGCAATGAGCCAGGGAAAATAACATGAGAGCTAGACACATGGAGTTCTAGGTTTGAAAGAATGAGTCTTTCTAGGAGTGTCACTGTGCTACTTTTGGGCAGCTAGCAACCAGAATGAATTAACTACAGGGAGACTGCACAGAAAAGCTGTATGAATTAGTTTATAATTTCATTAGGCTGTCTTCAGGGGTGTATTTGGAAACCTATAATTCATAGTTTTTTCATAGTAAAAACATCATCTTGTTTTTGTTTCAAGCCCTGTTTTATTAGGTGGAATAGTCTCAGAAGGACTCCATACTCCTACTAATGTGTCCCATACTGCTGTTGGTTACACTAAAAAGGAAGAATAAGGTCTAAAACGTCCTCCATTTCCAAACCCAGACTGCATCCAGATTGTCAGAATTGTATATTTTTTACATATTATTTCTCTGTATTTTTTATTGATGTTTTATTCACTTTAAAACATTTGGAGCACAATATGTTTTAGATTTAATTACATTTAGCATATTAGGCTGTCATGATTGACTTCTTTTCTATATTCATCTATTCATCATTCTATATTCATCAATGTTTTTATTAGCAGATGTCTCCAGTGACATGATATGGTCTGGATGCATTCTGTAGATAAATTGGTCGCCATGAGGAGAAATGTAGAAAGTAACACAAAAGGATGAAATATGTTACTGTAGCACTATGGAAATATGGTTCAATTTACTTGCTTTGAAGGGCTTAAGTGACTGGAATGGCTTAGACTAAATTGGTATTTTAGCAGTGCAAAGGTGCCAGAATCTGCTCCCTAGCACCCTAGTAGTACATTGTAGTTCAACTTCTTTTACAATGAGCTCTGCTACTTATGCTCTGTTATAAAAACATTTAATAACTGAAACTTAATTACTATTTGACTGGCAATCAAATGACTGTTGATTTATGATGGAAGGTTTCCCTGTTTGTAGTTCATCAGCTGTCATCATAAAATATACTTGCACCCATTGGTATTAAGACCAATATTTATTGGGTAAGTATTATTGCTTTTTCTTGCCACAGAATTCCTGTGGGCCAAATTGTGGTAGTCCCATTTTTCACCTTGGCTAGCAACCTAGTTGCCCTTGAGTATTGGAGAGACTCATTCCTTGCTATTTCTGAGTTTTGTCATATGTAACATAACTGACTAAAAATCAGGAACGGCATCAAAATTTTGGAAGACGTTGCTTATTGTAAAGAATCCTACAGAGAGATTATTGCTAAATTAGAACAATATCCTTGCATGACCCAATTTCTGTTCCTTCTCCTTCTCTAAATATTCATAAAACCACTGTAAGACAGTGTGGCAGGTGAAGGCACAGGCCTGTTCTGTAGAAATGACAAAGAACAGAAATGGAAATTGCAAAAAGTGCCATGAATATTTTCACAGACAAATTCAATTAGTATCAACAGAAAGGAATGTCAGTGTTACAAGAATAGCAGAGAGTCATGCACAGCAGAAGGTGGGAGCGTGAGTAGGAAGGGTGAATGTCTAAGGTAATACTAGGAGACTTTTTTTGAGTATTTTATGGTTAATATATTAATGTTACATAGACTGTACATTCATTTTCATAGTTATTTATACTTTGTTTTTTGAGTACACAGCTTTTATTTCAATGAAGAGTAAGTAAAGTTGTGTTATAAAGGAAGTTCTCATGCATTTCAGCTAATATTTAAGCTTTTGAAAAAAGTTGTCATTGAACAGTTAGAGAACATAAAATGCTCAATATTACTGTTCAGTAAAATGCAGAAGACAAATGCTGATTCCACATACCTTCTTTTTCTTTTTTTTTCCATCAGCTATCTACAGTGAATACTAGGTTATGGAAAAATGTAAAATAAAAGAAATACAGATTTTTCACCATTGTTATTGCTTATCTCCTAAAGTTCCCATTAAAAGTGAATGTTACCCAGGTATTGTCAGGTTCTCCCCCTGCAGTTTGTGATAGCTTTAGAAGAAAAGCCTCTATATTTTATCATTTTAAGCTCCTTTTTATGCAAGTTTACCTTCAACAAAGGCAGGAGAGTAATTTTAATCAAATGCACAATGTTAGATGCCAATTGCAGCTCATGATAAAGCTTGAGAAAAAACCTACCATTTATCACATGGTTTTCTAGATGCTGAATGAGCATTTTAATTTGAAAGGGGAGAGCAGAGAGCTCTCCTGTTCTTCAGCGACACTAAACTCAGGGGCTCCAGTATGCTGCTGCCAAATGCCTCATAGAACACAGCATGAAAATCTGCAGATTAACTGTTTGTAGATGCACTGGTTTGATGTAACATCAGCTTGCTTGAATTAATGTCCTGTGATAAGCCTTCCCTGGCAAACCTTTAGAAGCAAACTGTTTCTTTGTCTACAGTTTTAAGCTTGGCTACAGCCTCTGGTAGATTCTGCATTATTTGTCATGTATTGTTTTTTGGACAGTCGAATCATCATCTGTGAAGGACTAACTACCCAAAGGGTATAAACCCATTTGCTAGTGGTTTATTCAGCTTTGACACTTCTCAGTGTGATCCTTCCTGGCTTTTGTAAAACAAGCAGGCAAGGAAAGACTCCAGAGACTTTCTTCTATTCATTTCTGTAATAGTTTTCTTGCCATGGGAGGCTTAAGAAGATTTGTACTGCCTGCTTTCTTTTCATTAGCAGTGAGTGCAATGCTGTTGGGTAAGTTAATGTGTGAGACTACAAAAAGAAAAGCACAGGAATTTGAAATAAATGTGTTTTCTCATTAATTTTTTTTTTTTTAATTTATTCTCCATAGGGTGCAAAAAAAGAAATAATATGTAACAGTTGAAATATTTTCAGTTGTTCTCTGCCAGAGAATGAGTCTAGGTGGTTCTTGAATACTATGCTTCACTGTTTTTTGACAGCAGCATGTTGAAATTCTTCTTACTAAACTGACAAAGAAACCTGATTGAATTTTCAACACAATCATACTTCTTGTCATGAAATGTAATAATATCTAAAAATTTCTTTGTATTTTTGTATGCAACAAAATACATCAATCTTTGAGCCTTACTTTGACCACTGTATTACATTAACCTTCTATACTTAAATTACCATTGTATTATTTACTCTGTGTTTCATTCTGCATATTTAGCTTTATGAAAACTGAGTGCATTTCTTGAAAAAATGCCAAAGTTTGGCAAATGGATTTATCTTTATGTAGTATAGTAACTATTTACATCAGGTTAAAATTTGACTCTGTATAGAAGAAATTCAACAGTCAGTTCTGTGTGTTGTGAGAGTTAATATGTATATCTATGCTATGTATACACAGAATAGCATTTTTAAAACTTAATACCATACCATCATTATTGTTAGAATTTCCCCAAACCTCTGGGCTCATAAAATTTGCTATGAACAATGCAGAACAGGTAATGAATATAAATTAGCCTTAGAGAATAATCCTTTTAGAAGGTAAGTAATACAGTTTAAAATAAATATCTGATGGTTTGATGGATGATAACTCATGTAGGACATACATGTGTTAAGAAGAATGAACCTGATGATAAATGTTAATAGTCATTAAAGGATTACCGGATGCTACATCTCTGAAATTTTTAATCATGCCTCTCAGCAGCAGCAAATGTAATCCTTAATATTTTGTCATCTGGTGCATGTTTGTTGTCTTTGTCCCCCAATACACAAACTTCTCTTCTGGGATATAAGGAATACAATAATGACTTAGGGAAAATGCTGGTAACTCAGCTGAAAAATTCTGTAGGAATTATATTTTCTTTTTTTGCTCTTAAAGAGGGTAAACGTAACAACTGTTCCCTGCCTAGTAGACCAGTAGTTCAAGACTTATAAAACAATTCTTAGTGAAATGTATACAGATCATGTGATTATTTTTTTCTTTTTAAATGCCAAGTTTTATTGTTACTTTTTTTTTCCAGACAGTTACTAGTATACTCTTTGACATTTTGAAATATTCAAGCAGAGATAACTGTTGATAGATGTAACTCAGCACTATTTCATATTTATAGAAATCACATTACCTCCAAGCACACTTGTCAGCAACTCTGCTCTTTTGATCCCCAGTTGCCCAAGAACTGCAGCTTGAAGCATTATCAGTATGTGATATCATTAATCAAGAAAACAGTTATACCCTTGTTTATTTTTATTTTCATGCACATGACTATAAATTACCAATCACAGTTATTCAGCCCTTAGAAAACTATAATCACTGCTTGGTGGTTTATTTGTATTGTATTTGCGTTGTTTTAATAAGACAGGGATATGATTCACTGGGAACTAGCATAGATCATAGCCTAAAAATTGTCATTACTCATAAGAAGCTGTTTAGGGAAATAAAGCCTATATAAGCTTTCAGATGGAATGTATTATAATTTTGTAAGATACAGTTTTTTGGGGTTTTGTTGTTGTTGTTGGTTGGTTGGCTGGTTGGGGTTTTTTTTATCCAGAAAGTATGCCTTTTCACATAGTTGACCTTACTAGTATTTATTTATTTATAACTAGAATAGCTCAGAAATGATTTGGAAAAGAGATTTTCTTGCCAGATTTGAAAGCCTGCTTGGTTGTGGTGCATGGGCAGTAACAGTTTGCTTACCAAATTCTATCAGATAATTTCAAGATCTTATTCCCTGGCGTAATAAACACATCATCTCTGGATAGCCTCTGTGTAAACAACATACATACAAGCAACACATGAACACATTTTTTGAAATTTGATATGACTAATCTCTTGCCCTCCTTATTAAAAGTGCATTAGGACAGTCACAGCTATTGACTTACTTTTTCCTTTTCCACATCCTTGTATTGCATATGTTGGTCTACCTTCATTAAAAATTTTATCCTATGGTAAGTATCAGTGCAGTCAGTATCAGCTTGCATCACTGAATTCAGTATCAACATTTAGCACCTGAATAGAGTCAGTTAATCACCATATTGTCATTTTGCAATAGTCCAGCTGAAGTGTGGAAGGCAGAGGAAGAAGGGAGAATTGCCACAGTGATCCAAACTTGAAGTTTTGGAACCATACCCTTTAGAAGAGGGTAGTGATACAGAGGTGCTTACGTTCAAAAAGAATTCAGCGTAATTGTGATTCTCTCCACGTTCCTCTACCTTTTAAATATTTTTGAATGCATTTAGTTTAAAAAAACCTTAATAAATAAGATAGGTGTATTTCTGATGCTGCAAGCAATTATGTGAGCTTCTTTTTTCCTTTTAAAGGTCCTTGCTACATACATATATTTTATGACTTTTTACAATTGTAGAAAAATAAAATGTCGTCTTTCAGCAGAATATAAACTGTAATAATCTTTGTAGAGACTATTTTTAACTGTCTCCAAGGTCTCTGATCAGTGTTCTTTATTCACTCAAAATCCCATTGAGTTCAATAGCCATTTTCATGATTAAAGGAAACAGGAAAGGATGTTGCATAGCGTTGGCTTATTCAAATGCAAGCAAATATTGTAGGCTATATTTTCATAGGGGAATTAACAATCTAGTTATTACACACAGAAGAAGCCTAAGCTCTTATGTGGTATTTGGATGCCAAAAAAGATGGCACCTACTATTTTAGAGCTGTTTGTTATTTTGACAGTTTGGCTCCAGGCTACATTGCACTGGATAAATCCTTAATTTTCCATAACAAATAATGAAATATTCCTGCTTCATTGCCTCTCTTCACGTGATTAAAAGAGATTAACTTTTCGTAACATCACTTTAGATTAATTCCTGATGCTATACCTGCTATTGAATCTTACTGTCAATTTTTGAAATATATGTATGGGATATTTTTCTTTTCCCTAGAACACAGTCCTCATTATAGCACAATGAACTAAGAGCTAGTCATCTTGTCATATGGTATGACACCTTTTAAGGGAAAGTATTAGAAAGAAATCAAGAATTAGTTGGGGAAAGAGTTTCTAATGTTCCTTGTGTTAATTAGGTGACTCCCAAGGGGACAGAGGTTCTGTAGAGAACGGTTAGAGTGCCACAGAAACTCCCAGAAAGGGAATGAGGAAACCTGCATGTACCACAGTATGTCTCAAGAGAGAAGGCTGAACAGTTTTGAACAAGGACAGAGGAGGACACTTTGTGATTTGGGAAGCTTGCCTGAATCCTGGCAGACATTGAATATGAGTTCGTCACTAAAAGGAAAAGCATTTAAAAATATAGGCCAAAGGAGGAGGTAACATATGAGTAAGGCTTTCCAGAGATATCAAATGGGTCTCCCAGAGGCAAGAGCTTGCTCAAAAGGAGCTGGAGTGGAGCTAGGAATCCAAAGACATTGGAGGAGAAAGATTTTGGGTCCACTTTATAAAATCCCCAAGATGGCATTTTACGCTGTAATTTGAAAATTCCTTGGTGAGCCATAGCATCAGCTGAAGGCACAGAAGTCATCTGCAGGCCCATATATGCCAGTAGGGAATATTACAGGGTAGGGGGATAGAAATAGATTCCATTTTTTTCTGCTTTCCAGACTAACCAGATGTGAGCCATCTGCAGTCTGAAAGTGATGTGCCTGTAATAGTGTGTAGTGTCAACAACTACCTTTCTTGTGTCTTGCCACGAGAAATTTGCTACAGAGGTTCTGGACTGAAGCTTTCTGGATAGCAGCCAGGTTGGAGAAAAAGTAGAAGCACAGACCTTCCCTATTTTATCCAGCATTTACCCAGAGCATGCTCTTGTGAACTGTGATGTTTCTTTGAAACAACTGCAGACAAAACTGTCTAGATTACTGAAGAACGCAAGAGAAGCATAGTCTATTAGTGCTTTCAAAGGAATTTAAATAAGCTCTTTTATATAAGTGTTTAGACAAATTCTATTATCAGATAAATGTGATATCACATCACAATCAGATAAATCTATGGTAGGATGAAATCTTATTTGTCTTCTATTAAAACAAGTGGTTCACAATTAAAGCAGGGACTTGAAATTTTCAATGACATGGGCATGCTCAGATTTCAAACTCATCAAGAACTGTCTACGCATCTATTGGATACTCTGTAAGAACTGCCTTTCATGACTTGAATAATTCAATTAGGGTATTGTCTTGTAAGGGAAGATTGCTGGCTAAGAGTAACTTCTCGCATGGATAGAGTTCATAGAGAAATTTTCTTTTTAGAAAACCAATACAGTTAGATCTGACAGGTCTTGATAGTTGGTTTCACGGGAACTCTTGAGAACTTTAATTCAAAGCAATATCATGTCAAGCTGCATTACAGCTCTAGCTGCATTCCCAGATCAACAGACACTTTTCTCACAGGCTTACTTGAAATATTTTTTGCAAGGTGTTTATCTGTGATAAGTCTTTATTGCTCCTGATATGGGAGGTCCTTGGTGACCAGCCAGAGAATCCTTATCTAAGACATTTGCCCTATCAAGCGTCTTTCACAACTGCTCTCTTCAACTCAGCAGATTTATATTGTTCAGTCTTGATATTGTTCATTGATCAGTTTTCTTTCTATGAGGAGAGAGTGTAGTTGAATGGTATAATCTATGCTACATTTACTTATGCTGACTGAGAGTAATGCAAGATAAGGCACCTATATTTTTGTGAAGTTTCCACAGGCTAGCCCTGGAGTGTTACATTTTATGGTCCATTTAGTGTGCTCTATAGATCTCTTAATACTGAAACTGATATCCTTTTTATCAAAATCCATCTTTCATGCCATTATGTAGAGTGCTATTTTTTTTTTGTAAAGCTGAGAACTGTAATAATATCCTTTAACACAAAATTCACTTTGGTCACCCTGTCATTAGACTGACTTGGTTTGGCACCTCTTGGATGAAACAACTGTATAGATCTTTAACTGCTGTAGAAGTACCCTTTAAATCAAGAAGAAGAAATGGAAAAGGATTAATGTGCTGTAATTACTTGGGAATGCTTCTGTTTATGAGGTTGGCAAGTGTCTATGACTAGTCAAGCAGTTAGCCAACATCTGTGGCAATTCATGTCTTTAATATACATTTACTTGGTTATAACTAGTCTTTCTTCATTGACTTTTGAACACAAAAAGAACAAATGTTTCACCTATCCCATGAGGTAGCATAAATTTCTGCATTATGGTGGATTGGCCTTTTAACAGCCAGGTAGCTGCATCTGGTATGGGAGATGATCAAAATTACTAGGATTCCTATGTCTTAGTTATTGCTGAGCCCTAGTAAATGGTGATTTGTATGTTCTTACCCAAACTGTACACTAACATATAACATCTTAAATAACATCCATAAGTTTGGACAAGGGTGAAAGGGGATTTATTTATTTATTGGTATCTGCCATCTTAATTACTCACACAGTAAAACAGGTATGTAATGGTTGCATCTAAATTCCATGTCAGCATCAAGAAACTGAATCCTTTTACAGTTTACTTCTTGTCTTTAAGCAGTGACCAGTGCTAGGAAAGAATCACTTCATTTCTGTCAAATTATTTAATCGCCCAAGATCCTTGGGGCTACAGAGGATAAGGCTGATAGGTTGCAGGGAAGGCTGTTACCTTCTCACAGTTCTGAAATATATAAAGCTCAAAAATACCTTGTAGCTTTAACAAATGAGACCAGAATTCCTTTGCATGTTCTGATATTTCTTCTAATTTTTACTTTGAAGAATAAAACAGACCTGGGAAAAAAATTATATAAGAACTTTCTTGGCTGGGAGAAGAAAAGGGACACCTTTTTACATGAGCAAGTGGTAGGCTTACTGGGGGTAGGAATGGCAGTTGGAGAATATGCACTGAAGAAAACTAAGACAGCAGTTAGCTTGACACCAGGATGGGTTTCTGGCACTGTTACCACTTGAACGAATATGTTTTTATTAGCTCTTAGGTATATTAATTAGCATTCATTTATTCTTTAATCAAGCCATCTTCTTTGTGATACTTCAGAAGTACTTTTACTACGTAGACATCTTGTTGGTATAGTCTCCTAGCAACAGAAATGTTTCTTAAGCTGACATTTGCTACCTCAAATATCTTCTGCATCCAAATTATTTTGAAAAGCCTTAATTTTCCACAGAGTTTTTAAAATTTAATCAATCTCATCTTTTGTTAGTTTGATTTTCTAACAAATGCATCTGATTAATTTATTCCCCGAGCTTTGGTTACAGTATTACCATGGCACAAAAAAAAAAAGATATTTCAACCTATTCTGCCTGAATCTTGAATGGGATATGTTACTAAGATATGTTGTTCCTCAAGCATCCTCTGAATCAGTGATCTTGAAGAGAACTTCTGCAGTTATTCTTTTAAGTGACACAAAACCTCTGCAGTTACTGTTAGGCAAAGTCATTGATCATTGTTAACAAAATTTGTACCAGATGGTCTCACTGCCTGGAGTTTGGAAGTGGCAATGGAAGGAAAGTTTAAATGTCTGTATGCAAGCTTCTGAATACTTCTGTGGTCATAAGGGTGCTCTGCTTCATATCTAAATACATAAATTCAGAGGAAAATTTTTGGAACATAAAAAAGTCACAAAAGTCTTCATTTATGCAAGAACAGTACAGAATAGCAAGTTATTCATTTAGATCATAAATGGGGAGACCTCTGGATATATTGCATCAAGCAGTCCATTGAATACTCTGCAGACTGGCATCAAGATTAACATGTATGCAGCAAGTACACACACAGTATGTATAGACAACAGAGTTGTCCTATACATTAAGGCCCTAGTCGTGTACTGTGGTCATGTCCAAGACTGACAGTCATGTGGTAGCCAGATTGCAGCACGAGTTTTTCAAGGCTACCTGATGTTTGGAAATTCTGGACAAATATGTATTTTCAAAATATTCTTATTTCAGGAAGAAAAGAGCTTGAGTATGAGAAAATGTAGATGCATGCTAGTGCTTGGACAGAACAACCTCGTCTTGATCTCTGAGTTCACCTCAATTCATTGTGATCAATACAGCTATTGAATGGCTGAACTGGTACATTGTTTGTCTTGGCGTTCTGTCTTTATGCAGTCGTAAACCTTCAATTTTTTCTTCAAAATTTCTGTTGAGCTTAACTCTGGCACTGCCTCTGTGTTACCAAGGAGTTTGTACTCCCAAAATGCAGATCCATTAGTTCCTGCCTGTCACTTTAAATTCTGATTTATGTATGTGTATAAAGTAGTACTGGACATGGAGGGGTTGTACATCTGCGAATAGGTACATAGGTTTTCATACCATGGTGTAGGAGGAGTGATTTATTTTTTTTTTTAATTTTTTTTCTTCTCCCATCCCTTGTTCAATTTCTAGGTCCTCAGTAAACAACAAATAATTCAGTTCCTGTCTCCTGACAATTTTATCAGGAAGCAGTTGCTTGCAGTAAATTATACATTTCCTCCTCATGGATTTTTACAAATCATACTGGTATTTTCAGGAAAGTGTGGTTGTAATGCGTGGATTAATGTAGCAGTATTGGGTTTTTTTCTAGACATACTACCTGTTTGATCTCTAGTTTGTAATTTTTTATCCCAAGTGCTATGAGGTCTACTGCTTCCCTGGGATTCTGACACCACTGTGGGACTCTAGTCCTGGTTATAATTCATGCAGCTTATTTTATTGTATTTTAAGGCATACTGCAATCACAGTAACAGTCTGTTTCTTAGTTATATATGTTGCATAAATACCACTTTTTTATATATGAAAATGCATGATTTTCTGTATGTAATAGGGTTGTGGTAATATTTTGCAGCTTTTTGAATGAGAATGTTTTGAAGTAAATTGGGATCCAGATATCTGTACAGGTGGGAACTTGGGAGCGAGCTGATTCTGGGAGAGTTGAGACTTAATAGCTTGGGGACACTCCTCACAAGCCTTGCAATGGCTCACTATGGAAGCATGAAAAGGAATAAGTAGTTCTATAAGAAGCCAGATGACTTTCCAGTACTGATACTATTTTTGATGCTTTTTTTGTAAAACAATTTCATTAAAAAAAAATGGAATTTACTGTTCATAAGAGACTTCTGTTCTGGCATTCCTTGACTTAGCCAGTCATTGTCCTGAAACAACCTGAAAGCACCTTCTCTGCTGGACTTTCTCAAAAAAACCAAAAAAAACAGGTAAAAAAAGATGGAAAACTAGAACAGGTGTTTAAGAAACAAGAAGTTTTGGTTGAGGTATTTTTGTTGGGTTTTTTTGTTGTTGTTTTTTTGTTTGTTTGTTTGTTGTTGGGGTTTTATTTGTTTTGTTGTTTTGGGTTTTTTTTTAATGTGCTTTTAATCACATCGCATTTCTTTTATCTCTGCCTTTGTAAGTGCTGATAGCATCTCTTTTGATAGTATTTCCTAGCATCTGTTTGGCAGGGTGGTTTTGGTGTTTGTTTTCCTTTCAAATCTGTAGTTTCTATTCTTGACTAGAAGAGCTCTGTTTAAATTTACTATGAAGAATGTCATGCCATCAAAACTTCAACTTCTCTGGAAGTGTGGATATTCCCTGCATCCTTTTTATGAATGTATATCGAGTAAATCACTCTGTCACTTCCTCTACTATCAAAGTATTATTGTAGAGCTGTGATATTGTTGTGTTTGTACAGTACTTGTACCTCCAAATTTCACATCTTTAAAAAAAGTAATTTACATAAAACTTCATGTCAGCTTCATGAAACTGATTGACATTTGTGGAAGAAAAATTGTTTCTAATTTAGAGGAGGTTTTGATTTTAAATCAATAGATTCTCAAAATCTTACTACTTTACTGTGTTTTGTAAAATAGGATTTTATTGGTGTCTTAGCACCCCTAGTACTTATATGTGTAGAAGCATTCTTCATGAGAGAATGAAAAAAGATCAGTTTAGGTACTAGAAAATCATCTGTTGTTTCATGGGAAAAAAATGCCTTGTGCTTCCATATTTTTATTTCATATTTGAAATATGTGGTTAATATTTCTATTATTAATAATGGGAGTTATATACATTGCCAATGAAAAAAATGTTCTTTTTACTGTTGTGATAACATCAAAAACTTAAGTAGCTTTTCAAATAAGAAGGTATATGATTCGATTTAATTTAGTGCCCTGAATTTTGTATTCTGCTGGTTAAGCAATAGACCTACAATTATCTGTCTCACAGGGGCTGCCTTCTTGACATTTTCCAGCTTATTTTTTATCCTCAAGTAGAGCTGTGTGTTTTGCATAAGCTTTAGATAATCATGTAAACTAGTTGCATCACTGAAGTATTTTTATTTCAAATTCAAATACATTGAGGGTTGCGTACATGAGCTTAAAATAGTTTTTTCAAATCTTCTCATCTAATGTCTATCTTCATCTGATTTAAATTATTCTTGAATCTCTTTCTCTCACCTTCCCTATGAAGGCAAAACCTATTTAAATTTAAATATACAAAAATATATGACCCACTTAAAGTATATCTGCAGAAATTTAAGTACTGACATAGCATATGCTATTTAATACATATTTTGTTTTCTTCTCTTTGCATATGTACTGCTTTTTCCTTCCCATGTAACATTCTGCATTACGTGGAAATACATTGTGAACAGCTCTGCTTGGACGAAGCAACAGTGCTCTTCCAAAAAGTTAATTATTTGTACTAGTGTTGAAAGGTTTGATGTCCTCGGTGGTCAGAGTTCCTGGTACAGTTTTCTCTGAAAATGCCAAGTGCATTCTAAAATGAGAGTCCTTCCTAAGGGTTAATGTTAACCACTGGTGAATAAACCTTTTTCTTAAAGATCCTGGTGAATAGAAAAGCTGCTCTTAGTTTCCTTATAGGACCAAAATACAGATTTACTGAACTGTCAGGTGTAATAAATGCTAGCTATAGATCATACTTAATTCATCTCAGGCCAAAGCATTTGACATGTAATATAGTGCCATAGGTTGTGCATGCAGAGAACATTTTAGAGGCGAGTATTTGTCTCTCTCCTTCAGCTGTCAGCCTAGATACATCATATATCATTATCACTTCTAGCAATGACACTAGAACATCTTTAGCAGTAGTATACTTACTGTGCACATATAAACATAATATATGGTAGTTACCTCCCTATGGAGTGTTTCAAAGGCATAGCCACCTCATTAAGGATTAAAATAGTTTACTTGCTTCTTATATCATAAATAAGCCGTTTGATTCAGTGTTTCACTTGATCAACTTATGTGCTGTCTTGATTGTGAGAGTGTACAGAGGTGTCCTCATACTGAGCTGAGAACTAAAAGTGTCCTTTGCCCATAAATATCCTTTAGAAATGTTTGTGGTAAATTAGCAGGAGGGTAAACCTGTACCCAGGGATTTTTTTTTTTCTCAGATTAGTTCAGTTTCATATGTCACAAGCTGAGGAAAATAAAAACTGAAACATTTTCTCTAAATTGCACACTTAATTTTCTGAAGGACTACCAGGCACTGAAAGCCACGTTTTGGAAGGTATTTGGATGCCTAGAGATCTACATAGCTACCTTTGGGTTACAAAGGGCACGTAGCTGCTTTGACATGTACAGAAGGAGTTGCCTTTCAGTTTGTGTTAGGCATCTAGCTTACCTCCTTTTGTTAATTACACAAAGCACTTATCTGCCTTTTGGATCACCTATTAAAATGCATTTTAAATTATTTTTTTTTTTCAGTCTCTCAATATGAGCCTCCCATGAAATGTGTCTGAAAATCTGGTCCCCGTTACAGATACTGAACTGAAAGGAAAATTGTATTCCATTTGCTTCAGACTCTAAGGCATACTCCAGCATACTCCAAGTGTAATGTTTTCTGCACTTAAACTGTCTTTGGGCTTCAGTTCTGGCCAGTTCAGGAGGGACAGGGAAATACTACAGAGAGTCCAACAGAAAGCTACAAAGATGATTAAGGGACTGGAACATCTCTCTTATGAGGAAAGGCTGAGAGCCCTGGGGCTGTTTAGCCTGGAAAAGA
>WTSP01008763.1:0-12308 GCA_025331215.1 Actenoides lindsayi
CGCCTTTTTCCTCTTCCCCCCCCCCCCCCCCCCCCCCCCCCCCCCCCCCCCCCGCCCCCCCGCGGCCGGCCGTCACCGGGGGGGCCGCGGGGGGGCGGCGGGGGGGGGGCCGGGGGGGGGGCGGGGGGACGGCCCGGCCCGGCCCCGCCGGCGGGGCAGCCGGGACGCGGGGTGGGGAGGAGGAGGGGGAGCCGGGGAGCCCAAGTCCGGCCGAAAGTTACCGGCGCCGCGCGAGCTGGGCGCGGCGTGTCCGCAAGGGGGTAGCGCTGCTCCGCTGCCCTCCCCGGCGGGAGCCCGGGCTGGCGAGCGGGGCTGGCGGGGGCGGGAGCGCGCCGGCGGCTTCCCGCGGCCCGGGCGCGTCGTAGCGAATTTTCTCTTATTTCTGTTTAACCCCGGTTTGTCTGAGCAGCTGGCGGGGAGCGCTGCGGCCGCTCCCGCCCCGGCCCCGCCGGCTCCCGCGGACGGGGGGGCGTGCTCCGGCACCGCCGCCCTGCCTTGCGCTTTAACCGTGCGGGGACGCGGGGGTCCGAGCCGCTCGTCTGCGGCCTGGCTCGGCGCAGCGCAGCCCATACCGGTGTCAGGGCCTCCATCTTATAGGACGGGAGGAGAGCAGGAGGTGGATGGTCGCTATCCTGTAACTGAGCGGCTGTGTAACCAGAATTGGGTAAATTTACTAACACCGCATGAATTTCTCTGGTTGCAGCTGGGCACCTCAAATAACGGTGGTTTATGGGGCTAGTACAGATTTTTTCCGTATCCGCTCTTGCGGACGCGCTTGCTTCTTCTTAACCCAGTTGCACTCTTTACCGGGAAAGCCCTTCTTTGAATACCAGCGTTGTCATCACACCTATTCATCAGGATTCTTGCTCAGAGCGCACTGGGAGTATCTTTTGTTGTTGTTGTTATTTCTTTTAATTTAGTGACTGTGGAGCCTCTGTAGGCCTGGCAGCCTTTGGCTTGCTCTTCACCCACACCTTGCCCAGCCAAGTGAAGTCTGAGTGCTCTACTAAAATGTAAATTTTGAGTACTAGTAGCAGTAATTATGAGTGTTGTCAACTTCATCTTTTATTTATCTCTTTGATGCTCCCAAATTCATTAGTTCCATCTTTCCTGTGGTCTGGAAAACGCCAGGCTTCATCCTTTTCTCATTTGCCTACAAGTAAATGATTAACTCCACCGAAGTAGTAAAATGCCAACTGGTTAACGGGGTAAGTGAGAAGAGACTTCACGTCTCTGTGGATTTCATCCAGCAAATTGTGAAGTTTTGGTTCTTCAGGCCATGGAAGTATTGTTACCAAACCATGCTCAGGCTCGATTCTCTTTTCAGGCCTCCTGTGCCAGCGTATGATGACACTTTTTCTACATAAAACACAGGTTTTGGTATGCTCGTTCCTTTACAGAGCCAGGTGGGTCAGTGCTCCTTGGCTTCAGAGGTAACTTGGCCTTGACGCTTGTTATTTAATGCAACTCATACCACGCTTTGTGTTGGGCACCAACTTCTGTGGCCGTTGAAGGGTGTGAGGAGATGGGTCCGCAGCAGCATTTGCTCGTGTGGTGTAGTGCTGTGCACAAGCTGATGGAGGAGCGACTGTTGTGCCTGGTGTTCAGAAGTCCGTCTGATGTCGTAATGCAGCGTTTCCCTGGGCCCGTTGGTCCCTGGTTTGCCTTTGTACCTGTGCAGAGCACGGGCAGCGGCACTGAGGTGGGAGCCGAGTGTCTTCGGCTCAGCTCGGCACCCGCGCCTGGGTGCTCTTGTAGTAAGCGCACGGAGCAGCTCCCCGCGCTGACCTAGTTCTGCGGTATATTTTGAAGGAGGCAAGATATAAACCATTCATTCCTTAAACTTAAACTCCGCCTGTCAGAAACTTGCATGGGAATCATTTTCAAGTGTGATTCAAGACAAGTGTGTCACCAGTAGCGCAGGTGCTGGAGGAGGGATCACAAGTTGACTTAGGTTTTTGTTACCTTAATATTTAAAAGACAAAAGTAAACAGCAGCTAGTGGGTTAGTCGCCTGGAGCAGCACGGCTTTCATCAGGGAGCACGGCTTCACCTGCCCAAAGCGGTGCGGTAGAAACGGGCCCCGTGAACAGCAGTGCACAGCTCTGTGGACCTGTGGGTCCTGGTGCTTCCCTCTCACGCTCTGCTCAGGGCTTCTTGTGCCTGGCTGGCAGCAGAAAAACCATGACAGGAGGAGGGGGTTTGAAGTGAGGCTGGCATCTTTGTCCCTGGGCTGCTGGAGACATTTCCACATCTTGGAAAACTTGGGTGAGTTCCCTTTTCTCTGGTTCCTCAGGTAGGATGAAATGGGGCTGAGTGACCAAGCAGCTCTTGCCACCCCTGCGGCAGAGGGTTTGTGGCTGCTGCTGCTTCTTCTGCTGTGGTTTCTGTATCTGAACTGAAGTGGCAGGAGAGACCCTTGGAGATGCCATCTTGGCAGCTGTAAGGGGCTCCCAACTTGATTAGGGCAGGGGGAGTACTTTTTTAAATTAAAAAAAACCCAACAACCAGAGAATTTATTTAAAAAATTCAAACTAGAATGTGCCTGGAGAGCCTTTCTGCAGATGTTTGTGTGCCTGCATGGACAGGTACCTGAAACCGAAGGCTTGGAGCAGAGCAGTTCCCGTGGGTTCAGAGGGTGCAGCCAGCGCTTCATCTGCTGTGCCCGCTGAGCTCGGTTACCTGCAGGTGTGGAATTCTGCCCTCTTACTTCAGGCAGGGTCAGCAGGGGGGGAAGGCAGGAGGTGACATTTCTCCTGTCACTCCCCTGGAGGATGGTGGTGAGGATCTGGTGGGGACTGGTCAGTTCTGCTGGGTTTGAAACTGACCAAGGAGGAAGTCGGAGCCTCAAATATTATTGAATGCTAAGGGGCTGTTTGGGCAACAATGCATGTTTCAAACCACAGCGTTCTTGTTTTCCTTGTTAAACAGCAAATATTTACTTCCCTCTGTGAAAATGTTGCATAACATTTTATTACTTAAACAAACCTGAGCTTACGGTGAGCGTGGCAGATTGGATTGTGTGCCATGCCCCCCGTACCACTGCACCTTGTGCAGAATCGGACCATCACAGCTCAGGGCAGGTATTGACGCTTGGCTCAGTCCGCTCCTTGCCCCAGAATTTTTGCCTAATTCCAGCAGTCAGGATTTTACCAAAATTTCTGTTATCAGAAGCAAGCTGCCTTCTAGTGAAGTTTCTAGACCCTCTGAGGTCTGTAAGCCAGCAGGACAGTTTCAGAGAGTGGATTTGTTTAAAGCTCTTGTTCTTTAATCCAATTCCACATCTTTTCTTGTTAATAAGTTTCCCCAAGTCTTTGGCTCAAAGAGTCGTTCCTTTGTTGTTGTTTCTTTGTGTAGGTCTTTAAATCTACTTCTGTAGGAAGGTTTCCTGCAGATGCTGTAACTCAGATTTCATTTCCAGCATCAGGAAACACTGAAAGGATTATGTATAAGTAAAGTTAAAACAAATGTTTTTAAAACTTGATCTTTCAAGACTGGGTGCTAACTTTGCTACTAATATTTTTAAATGATCCTTCCCAAATAGGCAGCCTTTTAAAGCGTTTATCTTCTTGGAGGAAGGGTGCGTAGCTCTCCTACCCCTCTGTCCAGGCAGCCTTCAGAAAGAGGGGGCTGGAATGTGACGTTCCTTTTTTAGTGTCCCTTCTGTCTCTGCCTCAGTAAACCAAATATATCTGCAGGGGAAAAGAACCCAACAAACCCGGACCTCGGAGTGGAGTGCGGCTGGTGGGCTGTGTGGTGGGAGACAGTGCTGGTTAATTAATGCAGTGCTTCCAGCAGTTTCTCACATCCTCAGAGGTTCCTGGCTTCCTCTGCCACACCTTGCTGAGTTCGTTCTTTTTCGGTTTTTCCCCCGCTTTGTGTCCTGCTTTCACCTTCTGTGGCTTCCTGCGCCTCTTTGGCCCCATGCTGTGCGTACCCTGTTCTAAGCCCCGGGGGCTTTGGAAGGCGACGGTGCCTGCGGGTGTTATCCTCTGTCTTCAGCCCCTTTTTTTGGGGGTGCAGCTCCTGCCCTCTCCTTGGGGCGATGCTGAAGGTGCAGCTTTAAGCTGAGGAGCGCTTCCAGCGCTGGGTGCGCGATAGCAAACGCCGTCATCGCCGGAATGGCGAGCTCAGTGTCCTTCTGCTCTCGTCGCATCTTTGGTTCAAGGATTTTTGATTTTCATCCTGCCAGCTCTGCAGGTAGGTTTCCAGACTCAAACTGTTCTTAGTGTAAAAAAAAAACCAAAACAAAACCCAAGTGAAAATACCCATGTCTGGTGGCTGCCAGCATATCAGCTCAGAGCAAGCGATTTCACCAGTGTTAGCTGATACTTTGGAGCTTCTGGAAAATTTGTTGCAGTGTTGAGAACGTTTGTAGTATTGAAAAGTGTATAAATGGGTGGTTTATTTTTGTTAGGCTTGACTAATAATATCGATCTCTCCTTAGTTTCATTGCAGTTGAATTTGATGATGTAATTTTAGTGAGAACCTAGGGATGAAGGAATTGATGACAGATCTAAAACAAATGAATTGTTGGTGACAGTGAGCAATGGTCTCATCGTCCTGTTGCACTTGTCATATTTAGGATCAACACGGTGGAAGTCGTGCACGGGCACCCTTATGAGCTGCAGGAGGAGGCTGGAGTGACTGCACTGTTCTAGCACTCTCAAAGATTGCTTTTAAAATAGTTACTTCTGTGCACCTTCTCAATTGGACTAATTTCTACTGTCTTGTGTGGTTAGCGGTGTGCTTCACCCTACTGACTGAGGGAGGAGAGGAAAAGAGGAGCCTGTGAAATAGAGGAGCTGCTTTTGTTGGTTGGGGGAAGCAGACTCCTAAGTCCCGAGCACTGTGGTGAATGTGCAGCAGAAGAAACAAACAGCTACTGGTGTAAAGCAGAGAGCACCTCGGCCTGTGCGTGGGCTTCCCCGAAGCAGAACCGTGCTCTCCGCTCCCCCCAAAATGCAGCATTTGCAGTTTTTCATAGCAGTGTTGTTTAAGTTGAATTCGGTTATAAAACGTCAAGAATATTTCTGCTCTGTGCAAAGGATGAAGTAACTTGCAAGTGGCGCGTTACTGGTGGGGAGAAGCAGGATGATAATACGCAGCAGCAGCTTGGGCTGTATTTGTATTATGGTTTTAGAACCGTTTGTAGAGCTTGTCACAGCAACCAAGTATTTATCACAAATACTCCAAAAAACTAGGCTAGATTCAATAACTTACTAGAGGAAAATGATTTCATTGATCGTCCCTGATACTACCACCATTCTGCGATTCCCTCCTCGTCCTTTCCCGCTTGCCTCGGTCTTCCCGGTTCCCCTGCAGGCAGCAGTGCCAGCCGCACCCCTGCTGGTTTATGTATTGACCTCTCCTGCTCCCATGTCACGTTTTTTACCTTTGCTCGACCTGTCTGCCCTTTCCTTTTGTCCCTCCATCAGCCCCAGGATGCTGCCACCATCCTGCAGCGTCCTCGGCAGTGAAAGCTTGGCCGGTGTCGGAGCTGGGTGCTGGCATCCAGTGGAACCCTGCTGGGAAAGCAGCGCTGGGGAGCTGGACCTGCTTGTCTTGTCTTAGCCACCCTCTATTGATATTTAGAAATCTGCTTTTGTTGCCAAGAGATTTACAACTGTAATCATCCAAATATTTCTAGAAAACAGACCAAAAGCTGTTGGTTGTGCTTATATTGCTGCTTGTTTACTGATTGAAAATGCCAGGAAGGAAGTTTAACTGTGAGAAATAGCATGCCAGTGCTTCAGATGTTTGGATCGGGGATAATTCTTTGCATTTAATTCTACCAGGTCAAGTTTATCGGTTTTGTCTGTGTCCAGAGGTCAGCAAGTGAAAGAATATAGGACTGCAGCCCCACCCGCAGCCCAGGACCTGGCGGAGCCAAATCAATACATGGGAAATACCAATATGTAACAAAAACAAAATAAAAAAATTCTTTTGACAAATTCTAGATATCTTGACTTTCATTTTTGTCTACTTGTGCATCCTCTCTAAAAGAGTGAGTTGTTGGAAGAGTAGCTTTCAGAAAAGCTGGTGGGGTTGAGAGCCGTGGCTCCAAAGGGAAGCTGTGGAGTTGGTGCCCTTTCTCTGGGTGCTGACGCAGTGGCTGCTGAGCTCCCTTCAGCGAGGCCCAGGACCTCGCGCTCTGTGCACGAGCTGGTGCTGCGGTGCCCGTGGCTGGGTGGCGTTGGGCAGCGGGCACTTGCTGGGTTATTGCGGGTGCCGCTTGTGACCGCTGTGGACCTGGCTCTGCTGTAAGCAGCAGCGTTGGGTTAACCCGGCACCCTCCCCTTCCGCTTAAGTAGCTAATAATTACCTTCTGATTTTAGCTGTTTGTTTTATACAAAAGTGCCTATTTGTAATGTTTAAACACCTTTTACCTCTCTTGGGAGGTAGTTAAGAAGATGGCCAACCCTATGTTATTACTTCTTAATAATGGGTTAATAAAACTTGTGTTTGTGATTTTATAGGCTTATTCTTTATATTTATTTCCAGTATAGAACTGTCTGCAAATCAGCAGTTGATCAACACCCATTCAGCCATTTCTGTATTCTGCAATTATACGTTATATTGATAAACTGTGGTAGTTAAATGGTCTACAGATCTAAGTTCACCTCTTGGATCACAGAAGATTTAAGAACCAGTTAAAGAAAAGAAAAAAAGGAAAGGGGGGTTGTTTGGAGAGTGAGGGTAGAGCACAGACTCACTGTGTGATTTGCTGTTGTGTGCTTTGAGGTTTTATGGCCCATGTTGCATCCCTTGGGAGGATAAAGTGCAAGGAGCATGAAGAAACCCATAAAATTACAAAGGTTTTATGTGGTATAATTAATATGGAACTTTCCATGAACTTTACAATAGTTGTACTTTCTTATTTTACACAAGTTTTTGGTTTGCTAATACGCGATCTTGAAGATTGCTAGTGCAACTTAAATTTCGTGGGGGTTTTTTCGTGCTGAATTCTAACCAGATACATTTTGCTATATTTTAGCATCCAGCTTCCTTATTGTAGTTTCCAGCATTGGCTGTGCCTGCCTTGGGAAGTGTTTTTGAGCTGTGGCCAGCTTTGCACTAAAAAACCCCACATCGATACAGCTTTCCTGGCAAATCCTCCTTGTGCGAGTGCAGCTTTGCTTGCAAAAGCACTTTTTATTGACACTGGATGGGTCTGCAGATCACAATGTCATCAGTCACACCCACAGCAAAAATAACACGAGGCAGAAAGTTCAAGTTCAGATCTAGCCTGGATTTGCACTGTAAAATCAAATAAGCATTGTGAAATTGCAGCTTCTTTTTTTAGCTAGAGAGGAAATTTTAGTTCTAAATAAATGGAAGATATTGGGAGCGTGGTGCCTGCTTGGAGTTGGGCAGGGACGCGGAGCAGTGCGGGTTTTTACTCCTCTGGCTGTGATAGAGGAGTGAGTTCGGCAGGTTGACTAGAAATGACACATTTGAGTCAAACCAAAAGACAAACCCTTTTTCTTTTTTTGCTCCACTTCCCTGAAATTGTTTGTGTTTTCATTGGAAGGGTTGGGCTGTTATTTGTGAGGAACACGAGCAGCAAAGCAGTAGTTGTTTTGAAGGAATGTCAACTCTTGGTAGACAGCCTGTAGGTGAGGATGATGGATCCTGTGTGATGCTTGGGGACCTGCTGATAGCCGACCCTTCATGAAGGCAAGTGAATCATGGTGGGGAGGTCCAGGAGTGACTGAGTACCAGCACCAGCAGTGCAGCTGGGAGAGCAATCCTCTTCTGTGCTGAGCTTTCCCATTTTATCTTCATGGACATTCCTCTGTGTGGGAATATGCCAGGGATGATTCCAGTGGGCAGAAAGGCAAGTATTAAAACAAGTCTGTGGGCACGTTCGGAGCAAGGCACTTTTTTTGTCCTTAATCCCCATAGCTGGTTGGTCAACGATTTTTTTTAGAGGTGGTTGAATTTAGGATTCATTTTCCTTAATGTGGGTCTTGTGTGTCATTCTGACTACGTGGCTAGAGGGTTCCTTAACAAAGGGCCTGTCTGATCGACACAGGTGGCAGTTGTTCCTCATGTTGGGGATTTTTTGGAATGAGAAATGTTGTTGCTAAATGCAGAAAAGGGAAGCATACATGAGATGGAGTCACTGCAGGATGATGAAAATGACCTTCCAATGCCATAAGAACACCAAGGTGTTGAGATGCTCACAACAGGAGTTGGAATATTTAGAGTCAGCAAGTTCTGATAACTTCTACCAAAACATTTTTAAGGGATCTATTATCCATAGACACTTTCTGGATTAATAATACTGATAATTGATGACAGTGGAAGAAAGTTAATAAAACGAGCTGAATAATTAGAGGTCTGCCAGCCTTGCAAAATAATGGAATGAATGATAGAGGACTTGACTGATACGGAGGTAAGGGGAAGTAATACAATTAATGTCAATTAAAATGTGCCCATGGAAAATAAGCTGATGAGATGTAACTGGGGATGTAGTTTGGCTGATAAAAGCAATAATGTGTGCTGTAAAATACTTTGCTGCCTTAATGAATTGAATGTAGTGCAATGCAATATTTTGAATGAGAAATGAAAATGGTATAAAATTGGTGTAGGGAATGTTAAGTAGGTGCCAGCTAAATTGGAAGGTGGGTCTGCAGGTGGAAATAGCTGGGGGCTGTCGTTGGAGAAGGGCCCTGCCTGGCTCCCTTCTTTGACCCAAGCATGCCGGTGTCTTTGTGGATCACCCCAAGTGTCACGACATGTGTGTTTGTCAAGCTGTGAGTGGCAGGTGGTGGTGTGAAATCACAAAGGTGATGGTGACACGTGCAGAACATCGACTGGGAAAAAGATGTGTCCAAAAAGCCCTGTAGAGTAATGGTCTGAGATGTTCAATATCAAGCTAGAAACCCTGGAGTGGTATACCAAAATCTAATTAAGAGAAGCTTCTTCCCGATTTCCTTTATCAGTCCAGCAGAGATCAAACCGGCCCGGCTGCTGGTCCTCCCAGGAGGAGCGCGGGAGCGGCAGCCCCGCTGATCCCAACGCAGCCGTACAGGAAAGGTCCCAATAACTCACGGCGTGCTCAGGACTCATAAATTACAGAGCAGCTCACGTTTATCATACACATCGCTGCTTATCTTGTAAACTCATCTGCTGTGCTTGCATGAGTAGTTGATTTAACAGCGTGTATATTGTTGAACTTGACACATCCAAGAGTATAATCAAGCTTTAAAAATACCAGGGATGTCTGGCTGCTGGCGCGTGCTCTTGGCCCGCTCTCCGCGGTGATTGCGGGACGGGCTCTGGCTGCTGTGCTGCAGGTCACCGGAGATGTCTGTCTCGTACGTAATTGCGGAGGAGTTTCATCATGATGCTGGCATCTGTTTAATGACATAAAATGATTAGATGTGTAAAGGGAAAAAGTTAATATCCTTTTTCTGTACACTTCCAAATGGGAAATGACTATAAATTACTTCTGCAGGGTAAAATGCCTGTACTTCCAGTATACCGCTGCCCAGTGTCTGTCGTGTGAAGTGGGAGAATAGTGGAAGAAGGTAGAGGTGGTGGATTTGAGAAGTGAAGCTGCTGTGGTCTAGCTGGGGCATCTTATGCTGCTGCTCTGGTTCCCTTCTCTGCAGGGACTTACTTTGTCTGTAACTATACATGGTTCATGGTGCTCTGATTCTTCAGGTGGTGGTGGAAGGGTGCAGAGAGACATAACCAAGCTAATGCCTCCGGGACTTCTGCGGGCTCTTACCTGACTTCAGGGATTTTTTCATCTTTCTCTGTTTTTTAAGGGGAATTGATGCACCTTCAACATTTTAGCAACAACAGCAAAAAAAATCTGTATTTTTCAGTGTTCCTGCTTTTGAGACCCCCAGGTATGCTGAGGTAGGAAGGTTTCTAGCCCTCTACCTCACTCTCATGTGGAGGAGCTACATTGACTTCCTGAGCTGTCCATGGAAAGAAAAGTAACCTGTTTTTAATCGGGTACAGTGCATTTTAGTTTTAAATGAACTAATAGACCTTGAGTTGCATTTCTGCTTCAGCTTGACAAAATTATAGCAGGTACTGCGGCTCTGTGCTTATTTACTTGCAAATCCTGTCAAGTGTGAACTTCATTTACGACTTTCCTGGCAGGTCATACCGCTGTGGTCACAGCTTCTATAACGTTTTGTCGCTACTGCTTGTAAAATTTGTCACTGAGGGAAATAATAAGCTAAAATAGGCACAGGTAAGCACACACAGTCTCCTTGTGCACAAATCCATCAAAGTGCTTCTCAAACTTTGCGACCACAAGGAATTAAACTGTTTATATTTCTGAAATAAAGGTGCAATTTCAACTTCTTTGCAGTGACAAATTGCCTGCGCTTTGACAAGAGAACTGAGGAGAGTCTCCAAGCCTCGCTGTGGCTGGGGGCTCCTGGTGGAAACCACTTCTCCTGTGTATGCATCACATGTCTCCTCTTCTTTCTAGATGATCATGGGAACAGCAATGGCAGTCATGTAAAAATCTTTTTACCGAAGAAGCTGCTTGAATGTCTACCAAAATGTTCAAGTTTACCGAAAGAGAGGCACCGCTGGAACACTAATGAGGTAGTTAACATCTCTTACTTGTTCTTAAACATACCAGCTTACTTGATGAGTATGGATTATTTCTTGAGAGCATGCCATGTAAGTTACAGAATATGAATTCCCTGGCTCTAGAACCTGTTGTTTAAATAATAAAATCCTATTGCATGTTGAAAGTGAGCTTTAAACTGGACTTGAAGGCACATGTGGAAGCCGGTTACTATTATAGCAGTAGTGTCAATTACTCATGTGTGTTGTTTCAAAGAGTCAAGTCTTGTATCCACTTATTGACATGTCAAAACTGTTTAAAATGAGACAGGTGTTTTGGTACCAGTTATTCTGAACCTGCTAGTTTGCGTATCTCCTGCTAACACATTGCGCTTGGCTTCTTGAAATGAAACAGAAATGTTTTAGATGGAGGTGTCTGGTGGGCTGAGGTAGAGCTGAAGAGCAATCCAGTCACCCCTGCAGTCCCTGACCTTTATTCCTTCTGGACAGCAGGGCCGGGAGTTACACAGGGGTACCCACAGCGTAGGTTTAGTTCTTGGTAGCACCGTCTTACGGTACCTTAGTCATATTTGTAGGAATCATTTACTAATAGAAGAAATTAGCTTTGAGAAATTACTGTAAAACTCCAGTTAGTATCTGCCTATTGCAAGCAAACTGTTCTTGGCCCTCTAATCAATCATTTTTAACATCTCAGCATGATAAAAACTGTACTCGTGAGCGTAATGACCGCGAGCGTCGGGCTGAATGCAGAGCCAAGGATGGATCCCTTTGTGTGTGTGAAAGTTTTTGTCTGAAAGTTAAAAGTCTCTGTTGATATTATACTAAGTACTATGACAGAATTAATCAGGTCTTTTGGGGAGCTGCTGGCCTTGGCTCTTGGGTCATTTGAATTTAAATGTAAATTGTCGAAAATCGGGGTTGCAGTTTGTCCTGTGATCGTGTTTATGCTGATGTGGACAGAGCGTGGAGTCATGGTGGTGCCAGTGGCTCTGAAAGGTGGTGTTCTGATGAAGTTGAGAAGAAAAGTACTCCACAGAGGTTTGTGGCAGAATGATGATGCTTGTTATTGGAAACAGCCTGTTGGTTTTTGGTCTCTTCTGTAGTATTGCTGCTGTCCCCAGGTTAGAGCTGTGTGTATACGCTGACACATGCAGGCTTCCAGCTTTTCTTTTTGAACCATGTCTGGTGTGTGCGGCCTCCCAGGGAACAGAATGTGGCAAACAAAGTTAATCATGTAGCTGAAACTCTTGATTATTCCTGAGCATGATGCAGAGGGGAAGTGTAGGTGCTTGTGATGTGTATCAGACTAGAAGGAAAACTCGGGAGCATTGCCTTCCTTCTGAAGGATGTGCCGGCATTCTGGAGGGGGGCGGAACGTGGACGGGTTTGATGGTGTTCGCCAGCATATTGCTGATGGAGGTTCATCTTGTGCCTTGATTTTAGATGGATTGTTTACTAATAATCACAGATCATTATCTGGCATATCAAAAAACCCAAACTAACCTGTTTCTGTCTTGTTGAATGTCAGGTTTGTCACACACGTGTATCTCTGTCTCCTCCAAAATCTGTTACTGTGGCTGCCACGCAGTGGGGACAAGGAGCTGGTTTGGCGTGGGGGTTATTACTGGTGCTGTCTCTGCTGTGGCAGTTGCAGTTTCTCTTTTGCATTATTTAAAAAGAAGAGCTTTTCTTGTGTCCAGAGACTTTTTGGACTTGTTAGCTCAGAGGAAAGGGATGGGGGAT